>VDFB02281492.1:834543096-834586061 GCA_007258455.2 Sequoia sempervirens
CTGAAAAGTCATCACCATTAGAAAACGCCTCCGAGATAGCAAAAACTGAGAGAGGTTTTCGTAGATGGTCCCAACATGATCACGTAGCCTCTGACGGAGTGTCTTTATGCCCCACGGTCTCTGAGAAATAGCCCTTCAAATATTGCTGCCTTTTAGCACTTTGGACTCTTAAGGGAAATCACCGGTCCAGTGTAGCTTGGAGTGATTCGGCGTATTTGGGTGCAAAAGAAGACCATCCCTGGCGTAAACGTACCCATACGGACGTGTTGGAATAGTCCGTTTGGTTGTAGGAGTTGCAGAATGAAAGTTGTGCCACTTTGCAACTTTACACTGCTTGCATCTGGCAACTTTTCCCTCATCTGAAAAGTCATCACCACTGGAAAACGCCTCCAAGATAGCAAAAACTGAGAGAGGTTTTCGTAGATGGTCCCAACACGATCACGTAGCCTCCGACGGAGTGTCTGTATCATTCTTGGGGGAATTATACAAGTATTTTTTAATCATAAACAAAGATAAACTTCCATTTTGGGAGGGTTCATCATGTCTTTTGATTTTCACTTTCATCCTTATGTTATCAAGGTAACTTCAAATAATTATGCATTGGAAACAAGGGATAAATAGTTTTGTGCCCTTTATTTTATGTATCATTCTTGGGGGAATTATACAAGTTTTTTTTAATCACAAACAGAGATAAATTTCCATTTTGGGAGGGTTCATCATGTCTTCTGATGTCTCTCAAAGGTTGTTATGAATTTTGGACAAACCTTTTCCATCCAATTTCACAATTCGGTTTGCTCTATTTTTTTTAATCCTCATCATCTGATCTATGCAAGTACATCTTTGAGCTTGCAATTTTGTGTGATAATGTAATTAGCATTTCGTTAAATTTTATAACTTGATTTTCATTTATTTTTCTTTTATATTTTAATAAAAATAAAAATTCAACAACAAATAAAATAGAATAAAAAATTAATGAATCAAACATTCCAAAGACACAAAGATAGCTTGAAGAGATGAAACTCCCTCCCTCTATATAAAATTATAAATGCAAAAATAACTATAACAAATAGGATATTGAACCAATGAAATTTATGCACATTACCCACAAAGCCTCCAAAGGACACATTCTATGAGCCAAGAAAATCATGATGGTTTATCGCCAACTATTTTTTTGGTTGAAGCTATACTTTTTGGGTACATGTATTATTCAATGGAGCCTACTATTATAAATTATCACATAGAGAATTAAAGTGGTTCTTTGTGTTCTATTCAAAGAACAATAAGTTATTGTATGTTTTTTGTTTGTACTCTTATTATTATAGTACAAGAAATTAGCATATCTTGAGAAAAGATACCAAGTAACTTATAAAAACCATGGATTTTTCTTTCCTTCCAAGCTACTTATTATTTTTTATAATAAGATGTATACAAGAGTGTATTGTAAATTAGAAGCAACTTCTAGATAAATTTGTAGGAATGTTGGAAAGTTCAAATAGTGCAAAATTATTATATTGGCAAACTAAATTTGATTACATTTTGTAAATTGCAAAATCATTGTATAATATGTTTACAACATTCACATGTCTTAATAGTTAGTACACAGAGTAAGTATTGAATATAAGACTACTATTAGATATTTTAATTACTATACCCAACATTGTTTCATAATCATTTAATTCATATTCTAAATTATATATTGCTCCCTTCTCCGTTGGGTATGCCACATTGTACTATACCATATACGCTGCATTTTGAATAATGTTTTAGTCAAATTTGAAAGTAGTAACTAGGGTAACAAAATAAATAAAGGAAAGATTGCAAATTATGTTTGTTTACTTGCTCCTCTTGTTCAACCTGATAGTGAGTGACTAATTTGTGTGCTCTTGTGTTCTTGTGATTTTGTTTTTGCATGGGTTAATTAATTTAATTTGAAAGTCTAGGTATGTGTTAGCCTAGGTCTATGCTTTATCAACGTTAAGTGGCAGAAGGAGAGGTCTTTTATAGAGCATTAGCCAAAACATGCGCCTAACTGGAATGTGAGTTAGCGACATGAGACTTTTGAAAGTGTGCCTAGCAGTCATGAAGCAGTGAGCAGCAGGTAAAAATGGTGCCTGGGAGGATCTAAAATGATGTTTTGAGTGGCATGATGGATGAGAATAGGCACCTAGACTGACAAGACTAATTGAAATTGGTGCCTAGCATTTATTTGACTGAGCTAAAAGGCAGGTACATCAAGGATAGGTGCTTGGAGTGGATTTTTATGCAATGTGAAGCAATGGTTTGAGTTTGAAGATGTGTAATGCAATCAAATCAATAATATGATTTTTTTAATTATTAGTTATGCTGTGAAGTAATTGCAGTACTTATGTTGACTTTGTAAAAACTATATTGTAATTGAAATTTTTTCATCTACTCGGCATCTAGTTGTTACTTATGCAATGTGAGGTAATGCTTTGAGTTTGAAAGATGTGCAATGCAATGTAATCAGCAATATGAATAAACTACATAATATAACCATTCTTTTTATGCTATTGTACATCAAGATATTTAACCATTACTCACTTGATTAAAATTTCAAAGAGTTTAATTATGCACATGAGGAGGCAATTAAATTTCGATTGTCAACTTCTATATATGAAATTATCCAATAATCAAGTGTATGTCCATATACAAAAATGGCATCAACGCCAAATCAAACAAAATTTTACAATATGTGGCATATGCCATCTCGATAACTATTCAATATTTACATGCCAAAATGTCTATCTCATTCTAAACTACTGGTGGATCATCAAAATGGAGCCTCTTTGAAGCACTCGTTGCCTCTGAAGGTAGTTGCACAAGAAAAAGTCAAACCACAATTGAGTTAGTTATACTATATAATTTAAAGGCTCGAATAATTAACATCAAAATCAATATACATTAAATTATAGGGTGAACTCTAAAATTGTAATCTTGATTACGAAATATCCGATCTCTTCAAAGTTCGGAGTTCTAGAATATGCCCTCTCAAAGAACCGACCAAACCATCTTTTGTAATTTCAATCTATATAGGTGAAAAAAACATAAAAGTGATCCAAGTTAGCATACAATTGTTAGTAATAGGAACATATAAATACCAAACACAAAATAAAATGAACACATACTTCTTTAGGTGTTTTAGGGCACCTACTCTTGTTTTGCTTCAACACCTACTCCTTCCGAGGTTCAATACATCTTGCTTGGTGTTGTGGCCCTTGTCAACAAGGGCCAGTATAGCTCATAATTCCACCGCACATAAAAATGACAAATTATATGAAACTACCAATCTGTAATAGTGTATGTATAATCAATATAAGATCTTAAAATTCTTAGATCAATCAAATTTGAGTTCAATTACCTTGCCCTTATCAACATTACACTTCCATAATGGACAAGGTTTTGCTTTCCATACTGGAAGTGCATTTCCTACAAAGGAAAGTAAGTAAACATATAAGTTATTATATAATTTCATTTTAATGACAATTCAAAAGGACAAGAAAAGTATACAATAAAATAAATGTAAATGAATGAGTGCAAAATCACCTCTTTGTATTGCATGTCGGGCCAAATGCAGATGGCCCCTCAAGGTGCTATCTGTCACATTTAGCCATCCTCCTGGGACATCAACTGTTAAATAGACCATGTATATAAATATTAGTACATTATACTATCACTTATTAATATTCATTTAAAAACAAATGCAAGTTATAAATTCACAACTTAAATTTTACCTGTGTCACGCCTCCAATGTCCCCCTCTCTAGAAGGAGAGGACTCTGTATGGTGTGCTCCACTCCCCTACGTCTGATCTATAATATCCACATCGTGGAAGTCATAATCAGAAGTGTCTAGGGGATGCTCAGCAGGCTCTACAAGAGGACCTAAGCATATTTGGCAGCACATGGAGCAAGTATGTGGTACACAAATATGTGGACCTGATGAGGATGATGCAGCAAGACTCGAGCCATCACCAACATCACCAGAATGTGGCTGAGCTACTATAGAAGCATGCGAAACCAAAAGACCACACAAAGAGTGAATAGCATCAATAGTCTGTGTGGCTGCATCCTACATAATATCTGGATGGTATACTGGAGGTGGGGGAGGAAGGGGAGGGAGGGGAACATGTGGGCGGGGTATTACTCTAACTGCCCCTTCTCTATCCTGGGGCATACCTCCACCAACGCCCTGGAAGGGTCTAATGTCAAAGTAATTGACATGATGCCCTAACAAACTTAGCATATAAATTATTTTATAAAGTAAAATGGTACATCCAAATTGTTGTTGATTGGTTTCAAACACCATACACCAGCGATCCCAAAAAATTTCTACAATGTCTCTATGAGTGCACCATTTTATAGAAAGTTTTGTTTTATTAACATTAACTGGCAAACCAGTGCGGGGGTTAACAAATAAAGAGGCTATTTGGGCTTTGGTTATTCCGAGATCTTTCACATCATCATAGGACAATCCACATACATAATATTCTCTCATGTCTTCTCGCCACGAATGAAAGGCATTATGTTAGAGGGAGGTTCTATATATTTTAATTATTTCATTCATTGTATTTTGACATCAAGAATGTCAGGGACCCACCATTATAAACAGAAGCCCTTAATTGTTGCAATTTTTGAGAGAAATTAATTCTTGAATTGATATGTGGAGGTGAGTGGAGTGGTGGAATTGGTGCGTTTTCTGCATTTGTCGGTGACCATAATGCGATTCAATATAAAAACAAATCAATCTAATTAGAATTAGACAATATAAATGAAAATATTATAAAAATGCCTAGTTTATAACAAAAATCTATAAAATTTTCTAATTTTTAATCCAAATACATAAAAACACTATTTTTAAGTCAAAATCCATTGCAAACATTCAAATTTCATCAAAATCCATGCTAAACTCAAATTTTTCATAAAAAATCTATCAAAACCACCCAACTATTTAGGTCCAACCTTTACTGGGAGAGTTATCAAACCAATTATAGGGAAGCCATAACCATCATGAGCTTTTAATCATGCTTTTGATTGTTCATAATCATCTGCATAAAGTTCATGTACATACAATAACTCTTTTTGATCATATTCACTATGTACATGGGATCAATGAGTATTCCCCTTTTCGGGTTTTGCAAACTTGATATAAAGAAGACCATCGAGTGTAGTTATAGAAGAATCAATATATGTAAAAAAGAAATGTCAAACAAAATATTGGTTTTTCCTTTATGATTTTGAATATTAATGTTTATAAAGATGGAAAAATCATTATCATCTTCTTCATTATCATTGTATTGAACAAAGTTTGTTGAATGAATTGGCAATGGGCTTGTAAATATTTGTAAGTATTGATTAGCTGAAAAAACCAATTTATTTCCTTTGTCATTAATAGGTCATCCAACTAGATTTGATTAGAATGAGGTCTTGCACTTGGTTATAAATATGCTTACATCTTTCCATATCATGTCGAGGTGTACGATGATATTGAAAAAATGTTTTTGCATTAAAGTTTGGTGGTAAAGGTTTAATTGTTTGAATATGACTAATTGGAGGAAGTTGAATCATATTCTTGTTTAACAATTGCAACATGATCACATGGAGAGAATCAAACAACTATGAAAATTTCCTATCTCATGGCCTAAATTTATATCTAGAGTTATGTTTCATGAGTTACTCCTCTCAATATTATGAGCAGTTTGACATGAATGTTTATCAAGTAATGAATATTTTGTTTTTCTTTTTAAATGATTGATAGTTGTTTTGAGGCATCACTTATATGATTGACCAATAGGAGCCTATGAAGGGGTACCTTCATACCAAATAATCGATATTCGATAATCATGAAGGGTTATACAAAAACGTGTTAAGGATGGATATTTCATTAGCAATTTCTTATCTTGAATATTAGGTTGTAAGTTATCTATAAACACCCTTTGAATGTCAACATCTTGAAGACTATAAGAGAATTTCAAATAAAGGGATTAGTATCATTTCATAAAGTTTTTTATTTTCTCTTTAGGTCCTTGATTACAATGAACTAAATTTGTTAATGTAACTTGAGGACTGATGTTCACTTGAAAGTGTTGGAGGAAATCATTAATGAGTTGTGTAAAGGAGGTAATTGATTGTTTGACAATGAACAAAACCAATCCAAGGCCATATCTTTCAATAATCTAGAAAAGATTTTCACTATGAGTGAATCTTCAAAAATAAAGTCTCTACACAAGGTAGTAAAAACTAACAAATGGTTATTAGGATATTTTTTACCATTGTACTTTCCAAAGCGAGGTATTTCAATGTTTTGTAGTATAGGTGTATTTAAAATAGTGAACATTAATGAACTATGTTTAAGGTATTTTGGATGTTTACTATTGGTTTGATTTTGTTTTAAGTTTGAAATTTGTTGTTGTAATAATCTCATGCTTTAAATAAAAAAGTTGATTTATCACAAAATCATTGGGCCACATGTTGTGAGAGTTTTTCAAGTATGGTGAACTAGTATGGAGGAATGGTGGGATATTATATTTCATGTTTAGGAGGGGTGATGAATATGAAGGTGTTATAGGTGAAGGGACAAAACTATTATAATTTCCACTAGAAATTCCTAAGTTTGAGTTTAAACCATTGTTATATTCCATCATTGATGCTATGATTCGAGGTGTAAAGTTGGGAATAGAAGGCATTATTGTGGGAGAGGAAACTTATTTTCCAAAAGGATTTTGAGCATTAGTTAAAAATACCCTAGTTTTTTTTTTAAATCCAACAAAAACCCTAGTTTTTCTACCAAAAAACCCTATTTTGAAAAAAATCAACTAAAAATAAACAAATCTAATTGAAAATTTGATTAGAGCAAATAAAAAATAAAGAACTTTACCTGTTAGAGATGGATTTCAAATCGGATATCAGATTTCTCTTTCCACTGTGCGCCCGCCCCCGTTGAGCCGAAAGCAAATGTGAATGAGTTTTGGTCACCCGAATTTTTTTATATATCTATGTCAACAAAATCGGATATCCGATTTGGATCGGATATCTGATTCCTAAATCTAAGTTTTCCCTCTGCCTCGGTAGTCACCCGAGCTCCAAAAAGTCAACTCACCATTTTCACGTTTTTGAGTCGTAGAAGCACGTATTTTTTTCTCCATTGCCACTTTTTGGCATACCATGATCCTGCACATGCCCATTACCTACAGTCGAAATGTGGTATTTAATGAGAAATTTTTCTCGTATATGCAAAATGAGAGTACATCATCAAATGAATATATACAGGTTGATATCAATCTTTGAAAATAGCACTAATATGGAAAAAACACAATACAATTATCTCCCAACATGCACAAGGCACTTCACAGCGTTTGCATTTTTTAACACAGTCCTTGGAAAAGTTACTGCAGCCTCTCTATGTCTATGCAACATCTTGTTCATCCTATGCAAGCTTTAGGATTGTGTTTACAACCGATCAATAACTGGATGCAAGGCACAAAAAGAAGTAATGTTGGAAGAGAATTTTTAATGCTACCTATGTAGGTTTTAGAATAATACTAGGGGTTATTAAAATTACAAAAATATGGCCTTTTAAAATTGAAAAGAAAGTAGTGTCTTATTAGTAGAAAAAATGATAAAATATACTATAATTAGTCAATAATAAAGAAGTAGCTTCTTGTTTTTTAAAGAAAATTTCATAGATGGTTTTAAATGTTAAAAAAAAAATTGTGTTTAATTCGAGAAGCTTTGTCACCCTTATGTGATTGATTAATGCATGATAAGTGACACAAAATTATTGAACTCTACATCAAATAATTTGCAATGCAGATACATTATTGTTGGGTATTGAAGCCCAACGGTTAGGCTTCTTTTCCCTCTAATACATCACCTTTTCACATTCCCCTTGGTTCGATGACTTATCCTATATGGATAATGTATTTGATAATTAATTGTGCTGAGAGCATGTTTTGATGCTACTATAAAAGTATTTGAAAGACAGAAAAAAAAGGATTTTCCTTGCTCCTCAAAGTGGATGTAGCCATTTTGGCAAACCACTATAAATCTGTGCATTCATTGTATTAGTGTGTGATCATAATTTTGATTTACATTTTTTCTATTTCTTTTTCATTTGTCTGCAACAATTTTATGAACAATTGGTATTAGAGCTTGGTGAAGAAGCTCGATGGTGAAGCTATTTTTGGAAATCGGTGAAAAATTTCTAGAATTATGAATGAAGCGAATAAATGGAAAATTAAAAAAAATTCTTGGTATAATTTTGGGCTATGGAAAGTATAGATGGAATCTTTTCTGATTAAGCAAGATCTCTCACTCGCTCTAGAATGGAAATCCTAAGGAAAAGGTTCTATTTCTCAAGAAGAGTGGGAGAAACTAGATAAGAAAGCAAAGGCCACAGTCTTTCTTTCTTTCACTGTCAAGCAACATTCTCTTGAACGTTTTAGCTGAGAAGTCATCAGAAGAGCTATGGGATAAACTTTCAGACATGTATGAGATGGTTTCAGCTTCAAACAAGGATTTTATCATGAAGATGTTATATAATTTAAAATGAAAGGTGGGATAATGTCCAATCACCTAAATGAATTTAATACCTTGGTCACCCAATTGATTTCAGTGGATATAAATTTGGATGATGAAATTAAAGCAATTTTATTATTATTCTTTTTATTGAACACTAGGAAGGGGTCGTGATGGTAGTTAGCACTTTAGTGGCTGGGTGCTGGCAAGAAGTTGAGTCCATTTTTTGGCCAAAATGTGAGTGTTTTCCCTGATTTTTAGAATGTGTCACATTTGACCTTAAAATTTGAAACACTTAGAGATGGAATCTTAACAAAAGTGATTAATCATAAGATGTAGCACTCAGAGTCTAGTTTCCAAATATGTAATTTATTTCAATACCTAGATGATATAAATTTATTTTCAATAGGCATTTTTAAAAACCACTGTGTAAAGTCACTTTTTCTTACCATACCATGCATGTGTATGTCATCCATATTTTGACCTAAATTTAATCATTTTTCTAAATCTTTTTGGGAAAATATTTGTAACTCACTGAAACATGCTTTCCATATTTTTTATACTTTTTCATTGGCCATATTTGGTGGTTTTAAAAATTGGTAAGTACGTCACACATAAGATGACCTAAACTTATAATTTTTTAATTTTTTAAATTGAAAAGAATTCTCTAAAATACACTTTCCTACAATTTCTTTTTCAAAAAATATGTTAATAAAAAAGTTATTAAAATACTAAAAAATATTGATAATTGAAGTTTATAGGTTTGTTTCATCATAAATTAATTGAAAAATAGAAAAAATAATCTAATTGTAAAAAAAACACATATTTGGAATTTATATTGTCTCATCTATAATGGGCTTTAATTTGGTCAAAAAATTCTACAAAAAAGTCTTCAGACCTATGCCCAAAGTCACTATTTTCTTGTGACATTGCTAGGACCTTGAACTTGTAGGTCAAACTAGGTCCAAGGCTTGGGGTCAAGTCCCCAATTATTTTCTTGAACCAAAAAATAGAGCACATACCTGACCTGTAATACCCCTCCTCTTACTGTTTGGATTTATTATTTTTCTATGTGTTCGTTTGCTACTTGTGACTATGATGATACTATTATTGTTTGATTTGGTTGGTTAGATGTTTGATAATGATGTTATTTCATTATGGACATGATTATTTCATATGACATTATGGTTGGTTATATTAGTTGATTTTCAGAATTATGATATGATGCAGTGATTTAATTAGATAGGTTATGAGATGATTGTTAGTTAGAAATGTTGATTTATTGGTTATATTATAATTGTTAGAATAGGTGTGATAAAGGACAATATGGCATCACTCGTTCACGAGTGCCCTGCTATGTTGCGATTCCTTCTCACAATGCAGTACTTCGATTTAATGCTTTGATTTTATATATATGTATGCACATGTACACAACTTTGTTTGTATGCAGGATTTGCAGGTACAAGTCTCGATTCCACCTGCTTCGGCAGGACAGGGCGAGCACCAATAGCCCAACGGTTAAATCTTGAAATAGAGGTGATGATGAAGTCATCTCGTCCCATGATGTTAGACCGTCTTGTTGATTGGTATTATCCATTTTTGTAATTTTTGTCATTTGTGGTTTGTGTTGTGTTATGTCATATTTTGTTTAAGGTGGCATTTTATAAGTTATGATTTATTTTATTTAAGTGATTGAAATAATTGTTTATTTTTAATGTTAGAATAAATTGTATTTAAATATTTAAATGTTTTATTTAATTTTATAAGGTCATGTGTTTTATTAAATGATAATTAAATATTAAATGTGTTTTAATTATTTTAATCAAATTATCTGATTGAGGATAATTGTTAGAATAAATTATTTAAAGTAAATAGATAATGTGATGTGCAAGAAAAGTGGTAAAAATAGAAATTAAAACAATAAAACAAATAAAAGACTGAAAAAGTTGTGAGAATGAATAAGAATATAGATCTGATTAAAAAGCTGGCTTTTAAAGAATTATTTTTCTTTTATTTTTGATTTTTAGAGTTTTTAGAAGAAATTGTCAATATCTTTTATTTAATTGGGAATTTTGTGAGGTTTTTACACACACACAGAGGATTATTGTTACAGAGGTTGCACAAGATATTGGCTATGTATTTCTGAATCTTAGAAAAGATTTTTAAACTCTTTTGCTATATTTTAAGAAGAGTTTTAGAAAGGAACTGGGAATCGGTTATTGGTGTTGCTTTGGAGAAGTCTTCTGAACAAAGGATCGGTTCGAATTCAAGCACAAAATTTGGTAGAGAAGATTTTGGAGCTCAAACAAGGAGTTCTTTGAGGCTGTCAGAAATCAGCTTCATCAGATCTTTGAGAGCGCAGGACTCCAGGTTCCACTCTCTTCCTTTGACTGTGTTTGAATCTGTAATAGGAGTAGAGTTGTGTCTTAAATCAATCTGTGCTTGTGAAAGAAAATCTTTTAGAGATTTAGATTTAACTAATTCCTCTAAGAAAAGAAAATAAATAAATAATTAGATCTTCTTATATGAAAATTCCTTCAAAATCTGAAAACCATCTCTATTGCAAGCAAAATGAAAGGAAATTTCATCAAATTCTATGTGAATATGCCCTAATTCTCTCTAGTATATTGTTGTGGAAAAAGTCAATCAATTATGTTATTGGGTTTGAAATATTCTTTAATCAAATATATTTATTTATCTTAAATATGTAATTTTCTGTGTTTACACAAAAAACAGTGGTTCTGTATTTAAATATATATATATACTTATATATATTTATATATATATTTTACATATATATATTATATATATTATATATATATAGTATATATATATATATTATATATATTTATATATATATTTTACATATATATATATTATATATTATATATATATATATATATATATATATATATTCGTAATCTTAAATATAAAAAAAATTTGTGAGTTGAAAAGAAACTCATGGCCGAACTGCTGTCGGCGTCCGTACCTGATAAAGGACGGATTTTTATTTTATAAAAATAAATTAATTAATATGTATTGGAGAGGAGAGGGACGGCGCGAGCCGTACCCACTCCCCTACCCTGCGCCAGCCACGGATGTCTGTAGTAGTCCGTGGATTGCTGGCACAACAGTCATACAGACTGTCGTGCGCAGTCCGTAGGACTGGCGCCAGTGGTTCCCCTTTTGTTTGGGACTTGCAATCTTTAATTATTATTAAGATTTGGTTTTTAATTTAAACTTGTTTATATTTATTAATATATTTTAAATACTTGCTTTTATATAAATTTATTAATATATTTTTAAATATTTGTTAAATGTTATTATTATATATATATATTTTGTGTGTATATTCATAATATGAGTATAAATACTTTCATTTTTGATTATTTGTAAAAATTTGAGAATTATAAGAAAGAAAAATGTTAATAGATATATATTTTAGGTTTGTATATATATATCTATATATATATAGTATATTTTTGTAATAAGATGTATTATTAATCTAGATAGTTTGTAAGTTAGAATTTATTGACTTGGATGTATTTGTGAAAATTGTAAAGTTGGAATTTTATGAGTTATTAAATGAAATAAATTAAATATGATAGTGAAATCGTTATTGTATGTTTTAATTTCAATGGTTTCTCGAGTTTCCTCAGTTGGAGGAAGTGCCAGGGGATCCCATGAGAGCTATGCGATGACACTCTCCACTAGATACCCTTGTTCTTGTTTCTTGTGTTCTGTTTTGTAGTTGCCTCTGGATATTGTATCTTTATGTTGTTTTCGAGGGCTAGGGATTCCATAGATGGGTGTCGGCGCCTCAGTTGGAGGAAGTGCCAGGGGATCCCATGAGAGTTATGCGATGACCCTCTCCACTTGACACCTATTTTCCTTGTTTCTTATTGCTTCTAAAATTGTGTACTGAATTGTTGTTTCAGATTTATATGGAATTGTATACTATATTGTGGCTTAGAGTTATATGGAATCATGTGCTTTTTATTGTTTCAGATTTATTTGGAAATGTATTTTGGATGTTGTTCCAGTTCTACTAGTTTTATATTTTTATTGTTGATTCAGACTCTTGTGAAGATGATTTGTGAATGTTCCTTGGTGACTAGTTCTATTGTCATTGTTTTTGATTAATTATGGTGAGTTTCATACCTTTGTCATATTTCTTGACTCGTGAATGTTGTGGCTTATGTCATTGTATGCCTTGAGTTGTGTTTGTTGTTGTACTATGTTATTATTATGTCGGTTTGACATTCATGGTCGGGTTTTCTTCCTTATCACCTCTGAGCACGGGGGGTGAGTTACTTGTAATTCACATGGTTGGGTGGAACATGCTCCGCACCCGTTGGGTTTCCCATCAAAATCCTGTCTTCTCAGCATTTCCGCAGTTGGAGTTGTTCCAATATTCACTTGTATTTCAGATTTCGTTGTTCTTGTATCAATCCCTATGTTGGGAAATTCAATGTAATTCATTTATCAGAGATTGTAATGTAATATTAAAACAATGATGTAATAGTTAGGATCATTTGTATCTTTATTAAGAGATGTATCATGGATATATTATGTGATGTCTATTATTCTTGCATCATGTTTTTGGATGTATCCTTATTCATGGTTATTTTAATATAAATAATATTGTTGTAATCTTTATCTTTATTTTCGTTTAGTTGTTGCGATGTAACCTCGAGTGCCCTAGAGAACTAAGTGTGTTAATGCTATGTAATATGCTATGTGGTTACGGTTTAATGTTATTGCATGTTTAATTTTATTAATTAAATTGTTTAAAAAAAAATAAAAAAATTATTTGCATTGTGTGTGTTCTCTGAGGTTTGCACGACGGGCGTTACAACTTGGTATCAGAGCATAGGTTCATATACTGGACATTATGTGTGCTCACTATGTAACCTTGTGTTTAGTCCCTTGAGTCTAGAGTTTCACTTTACTGTTGTCATTGTTGTGAACCTGAGTTTCTTCTATTTGTCGGTGTAGGGTTGAAGGTGCAGAAAACTGATAGGAAAGGATAGGACCCTCGGTGTAGTGCGCAATGCACCGATATCCTTCCTATCAAGGATGCACTATGAACCCTTGTGTCATTGTGTGATGTGGTTTCCAGTGATGTGAGTTATGTGTGTGGTTTGTGGTGTGTTCTCCACATGGTTGTTGTGTGCTTACTCTTTTCTATTTAATGGATTCCTGGAGTAAGCCATATCCTTGGGGGGGAGGATGTAATACCCCCATGTTACTAATACTTGTATTATTATTTGTTACTCTTATGTGTGAGCTTGATTCTAGTTTCTAATGGTGGTTAGTTCACAGTCTTGGTGTGTGAGGATGCCTCCTGTATTAGGGAACCTTATTTCCTCTTGTTTACTGGCTTCCAGGAGTAAGCCGATTTTATGAGGGGGAGGATGTAATACCCCTCCTCTTACTATTTGGATTTATTATTTTTCTATGCGTTCGTTTGCTACTTGTGACTATGATGATACTATTATTGTTTGATTTGGTTGGTTAGATGTTTGATGATGATGTTATTTCATTATGGACATGATTATTTCATATGACATTATGGTTGGTTATATTAGTTGATTTTTAGAATTATGATATGATGCAGTGATTTAATTAGATATGTTATGAGATGATTGTTAGTTAGAAATGTTGATTTATTGGTTATATTATAATGTTTAGAATAGGTGTGATGAAGGACAATATGGCATCACTCGTTCACGAGTGCCCTGCTATGTTGCGATTCCTTCTCACAATGCAGTACTTCGATTTAATGCTTTGATTTTATATATATGTATGCACATGTACACAACTTTGTTTGTATGCAAGATTTGTAGGTACAAGTCTCGATTCCACCTGCTTCGGCAGGACAGGGCGAGCACCAATAGCCCAACGGTTAAATGTTGAAATAGAGGTGACGATGAACTCATCTCGTCCCATGATGTCAGACTGTCTTGTTGATTGGTATTGTCCATTTTTGTAATTGTAATTGTCATCATTTGTGGTTTGTGTTGTGTTATGTGTTTTAATTATTTTAATCAAATTATCTAATTGAGGATAATTGTTAGAATAAATTATTTAAAGTAAATAGATAATGTGATGTGCAAGAAAAGTGGTAAAAATAGAAATTAAAACAATAAAACAAATAAAAGAATGAAAAAGTTGTGAGAACGAATAAGAATATAGATCTGATTAAAAAGTTGGCTTTTAAAGAATTATTTTTTCTTTTATTTTTGATTTTTAGAGTTTTTAGAAGAAATTGTCAATATCTTTTATTTAATTGGGAATTTTGTGAGGTTTTTACACACACAGAGGATTATTGTTACAGAGGTTGCACAAGATATTGGCTATGTATTTCTGAATCTTAGAAAAGATTTTTAAACTCTTTTGCTATATTTTAAGAAGAGTTTTAGAAAGGAACTGTGAATTAGTTATTGATTTTTGATTAATTGTGGTGAGTTTTATACCTTTGTCGTATTTCTTGACTCGTGAATGTTGTGGCTTATGTCATTGTATGCCTTGAGTTGTGTTTGTTGTTGTACTATGTTATTGTTGTGTCAGTTTGACATTCATGGTCGGGTTTTCTTCCTCGTCACCTCTGAGCACGGGGGGTGAGTTACTTGTAATTCACATGGTTGGGTGGAATGTGCTCCGCACCCGTTGGGTTCCCCATCAGCATCCTGTCTTCTCAACATTTCCGCAATTGGAGTTGTTCCAGTATTCACTTGTATTTCAGATTTCGTTGTTCTTGTATCAATCCCTATGTTGGGAAATTCAATGTAATTCATTTATCAGAGATTGTAATGTAATATTAAAACAATGATGTAATAGTTAGGATCATTTGTATCTTTATTAAGAGATGTATCATGGATATATTATGTGATGTCTATTATTCTTGCATCATGTTTTTGGATGTATTCTTATTCATGGTTATTTTAATATAAATAATATTGTTGTAATCTTTATCTTTATTTCCGTTTAGTTGTTGCGATGTAACCTCGCATGCCCCAGAGAACTAAGTGTGTTAATGCTATGTAATATGCTATGTGGTTACAGTTTAATGTTATTGCATGTTTAATTTTATTAATTAAATTGTTTTAAAAAAAATAAAAAATTATTTGCATTGTGTGTTCTCTGGGGTTTGCACGACAGGCGTTACATGACCAAAACTTCATATTTTAAAAAACGGGATCCCGTTCTAGAATGAGATCTCGTTTCATAAAAAAAAAAAATTCATGCTTCTATGAAACAGGATCCTATTTTGAAAAGTCACAAAAAATGGAAACTTTTGAAAAATGGACTTTTATTTCAAAAATGGTATTTTTCCAAAATATTTTTTTTTGAAAAATGGTATTTTTTCAAAACAAGATTGCATTTTGAAAAGTTTCCAAACATGGAAAGTTTCCAAAATGGAAATTTTAAAATAGTATCCTTTTAAATTTTTCCAAAATTGGAAACTTTTCAAAATGGGATCCCATTTTTAAAATTTCCAAAAATGGAAAATTTTCAAACTAGGATCCCATTTTAGAATTTTTCCAAAAATGGAAACTTTTCAAAACAGGATCATGTTTTCAAATTTTTCCAAAAATGGAAACTTTCAGAAACTGGATCTTTATTTTAAAAACGGGATCCCATATCCTATTTTATAAAATCGCAATCCTGTTTATGAAAAACGGGATCCCATTTTGTTCAACCCGATTTTGGGATTTTGGCTGGTAGAAACTTCCATGTTACATGGACTAAACTTCATGCTTCTACCTGACTGTCAAGAGTAAATTAAAATTTGATGACATAGAAACCACTCTTCTCAATGAAAACATGAGGAGAAAAAATTAAGAACCCCTGGTGATGCCTTAACTACTGTAAGTTCTATCAATAGAGGAAGGGGTCAAGATAGAGGCATAAATAATAATAGAAGGTCCAAATCTGCAAGAAGATCGAAGTCCAAGGGTAGAAATGGTGATTGTTGGTTTTGTGGAAAATCAGATCAAACCAAAAGGAATTGCTAGTACTACAAAAAGGCACAAGACAAGGTAAATGATAACGAGGTAAACACTAAATATGGCAAAGATGATGGTGTTTTAGTCTTATAAGCAAGTGATGCTATTGTAGATTTGTTGGTATTTCATTTTGGTGCCCCTTTCCATGCTACTCCATGCCAGGGGGCTTTCACAAACTATCAAGAAGGTAAGTTCAGAAGAGTTTTTCTTAGTGAAATAAAGAATGTGAAATAGTAGGCAAAGGTGATGTGATGTTACAACTGAAAAATGGAAATAAATTGGTTTTGAGGGATGTAAGACATGTTCCCATGTTGAAAAGAATTTTGATATCAGTGAGCCAGCTTTATACTCAAGGGTGCAATGCCAAATTCTCTTTAGATACTTGGAAGGTAACCAAGGGTGTCTTGGTGATTGCAAAAGGAAACAAGTTAGGTAACCTATATGTGGTAAATTGTCATGTCGAAGTGGAAGCTACAATGGCCATTGTGGACAACGATACCAAGATTTGGCATAAAAGGTTCAAACATGAGCATAAAAGGATTTAAAGTAATGTTAAGGAGGAATCAACTCTTTGGTCTGAAATCCATTGACTTGGAAATGTCTGAGCATTTCCTCTATGGAAAACAAAGATGAACCAACTTCTTGACAACAGATCATGACAAGAAATCTATACGATTAAAGCTCATGCACTCAGATGTTTTTGGTCCAAAAAAGGTAACCTATGTTGGAGGCGCAATTACTTTGTTACTTCTTTTTATGATTGTAGTATAGAAGTATGGATTTAATGTGATGTGTAGAAAATTTGAATTATTTTCAAAATTTAAAACTTTTAAAGCCATTATTGAAAATTAGATTGGGTACAAAATAAAATGTTTAAAAATAGATAATGGGGGAGAGTTTTGTTCCTTGGAATTTGACACCTTTTGTGTAGATATTGGAATTCGTAGAATTAACATAGTTCCATTCACCCCTTAGGACAATGGTGTAGTTGATAGGTTGAATAGAATGATTCTTGAGAGAGCTTGATGTATGCCCTCTAATGCTAGATTGGGGAAAGAATTTTTGGGTAGAGGCTTGGAATAGGACAATTTACTTGACCAATCGAGCTCCTTCATCTTGATTGGATTTTGATATTCCAGAAGAGAGATGGCTTAGGAAACACATTTCTTACAATCATATATGCATGTTTGTTTGTGAAGATTTTGCTCATGCTCCTAAAGAGTAGCAAACAAAGCTAGACCCTAGATATAAAAGGTGTATATTTATTGAATATGGTGAGGAACAATTTGGCTTTCGTCTTTGGGATCCAATTGTAAAAAAATTTACCTACACTTGAAATGTGGTATTTAATGAGAAATATTTCCTGTATTTGTAAAATCAGGGGACATCATCAAATGAATATATACAGGTTGATATGAATCTTTAAAAATGGCACTAATATGGAAAAAACATAGGGAATTATCTCCTAGCATACACAAGGCACTTTATAGCCTTTTCATTTTTTAACACAATCCTTTGAAAAGTTACTGTAGCTTCACTATGTCTCTATGCAACCTCTTGTTCATCCTATGCAAGATTTATAATTGTCTTTACAACCAATCAATAACTTGATGCAAGGCACAAAAAGAAGTAACATTGGAAGAGAATTTTCAATGCTACCTCTCCATAGTTCTGCATAGCCTCACTATACTCATGCACCATTTTCAAAAAGTATTATGGAGTCTTCGACATTGCATCCACCTCCCCTTAAATTTTCAATGCACCCTTTAAATGTTTCATCACAACCTCTTTTGGAAGGTTGAACACCAAATATAACTTCTCATCAACACATTGAATACCCCAAGCGATTTGAAATGGGACACAGTTTTTCAACACAACCTTTAATTGGTTCATTGTTGCCTTTGCAAGTTCATTCCTAGCTGTATAATGCTCCCCTATAGGAACATATGGTGAATGAATCAATTCAAAATGATGATAATTTGCTAGAAGCTAGAAGAAATTTCAGTTTGCTGCCCTAGTCAACAAGGGGTATCAAGGAAGTATTGATATGCAAAATAATAAGGAACAAGGGAGTGTGCAACAACATGGAAATTTGTAGTCTAATTTAGAAGGTATCCAACATCAATTCCAAAGATTAAATTTGGACAATAACTTGCAGCAACAGTCTCCTCAATAAAGAAGGTCTACTTGAGAGAAGAGGCTTCTGGCTAAATTTGACGATTATGAGATTACTTTCTCATCAGTCAGAACCAACAAATTATGAAGATGCTTGCAAATACTCAAATCGTGTCAAATGGATGGAGGCAATGCAAGACAAAATGGATTCCTTGATGGTAAATGAAACTTGGGATTTGGTGACCCTCCCACCAAATCAAAAACTATTATAGAATAAATGGGTATATAGGTTAAAAGAAGATGGAGGTAGTAAACACTACAGGGCTAAATCGCTAGTGAAAGGCTTTGATCAGAGAAAGGGGATTGATTTTAATGAGATTTTCTCATCAGTTGTGAAAGTGACAACCATTTGAGCAGTCTTGGGCATGGAAGCTATATGGGATCTTGAGCTTGAGCAATTTGATATCAAAATTGCTTTTCTTCATGTGGAGATATTGAAGAAGAATTTTATATGGAGTAGCCCAAAGGATTCATTAAATAGGGTTAAGAGCATTTATATTGTAGATTGAAGAAAATTTTGTATGGGCTTAAACAAGCTTTGAGGTAGTGGTACCTCAAATTTGATAGCTTCATGACTGAGAATTAGCTTACTCATAGCGAATCTAACCCACGTGTTTACTACAAGAAGCTTGCTAATGGTGAGTTTGTTCTACTATTACTTTATGTTGATGACATGTTGGTTATCGGCACTAGCATGAGGATAGTTCTTGAATTGAAGCCACATTTGGCCGAACATTTTTTTATGAAATATTTAGGCATAGAAAAGAGGATTCTTGGGATGAAAATAATTAGGCATAGACATAAGAGAGAAATCAGATTGTCTCAAGAAAAATATAATGCCAAAATCTTTGATAGGTTCATTATGAAGAATGTCAAGCCTGATAGTACTCCATTGGTTGATCACTTTCACTTATCATTTAAAATGTGTCCAAAAACTCAAGAAGATCAAGAAAACATGATGGTTGTTCCTTATTCATCAGAAATTAGAAGTCTCATGTATGTCATGGTTTGTACTCATCTAGATATTTCTCATGTAGTGGGAGTTGTGAGGAGATTTATGAGCAATCTAGGTAAATCTCATTAGCAGGCGATACAGTGGATATTACGATACTTGAAAGGTACTTCAAATCATGTTTTGTGTTTTGGAAGAAAGCATACTCAGTTGTGAGGTTATGTTGACTTTGATATGGCTGGAGACTTGGAAAAATGGAGGTCTATAGTAGGTTATGTGTTTACATTTGATGGGGCTGCAATTAGTTGAGTTTCACAGTTGCAATAGGTGGTTTCAATCTCCTCTATTGAGGCTAAGTATATTTCTCTCATTGAAGGAGCAAATGAGATGATATAGTTACAATGGTTATTGGGATAATTGTGGTGTAAGAAATTAGTTTTCACTTTGTTTTGTGATAGCAATAGTGCTATTCACTTGGCAAAGAATTCCACCTTTCATAACAAAATCAAGCATATAGAACTTCAAAATCATTTTACTCAACATGTGCTTGAAGAGGGTAAGTTGTAGGTGGAAAAAATTGATATGAAAGTGAACCCAACTAATGCATTGACAAAGGTAGTACCACGAGAGAAGTTTGAGTTTTGTAGGAATTCTCTCGATATCATCAAAATATGACAATAAGGTTGAAGTGGGTGAATATCTCTAAGTTTGCAATAGGCATTGGACTTCAAGTGGGAGATTGTTGGGTATTGAAGCCTAACAGTTAGGCTTATTTTCCCTCCAATACATTTCCTTTTCACATTCCCTTTGATATGATGACTTATCCTTTATGGATAATGTATTTGAAAATTAATTGTGCTGAGAGCATGTTTTGATTATGTTGTAAATGTATTCTAAAGACAAAGATAATAAAAGGATTTTCTCTTCTTCTGAAAGTTGATATAGCTATTTTGGCAAACCACTATAAATCCATGCTTTCATTGTGTTAGTGTTTGATCATAATTCTAATTTAAATTTCTACTATTTCATTTTCATTTGTTTGCAAATTTTTTATCAATAATTATGCTATACAATATTTTTGATAGGAAACCTACATTAATTTAGACAATTCCATAAGAATATGATCCAAGTCATTGACCCAAACATATTTGTGGTTGGCATAGCCATAGATAAGCCTGGTAAACTTTTTTCATGTGACTGATGATGCTAGTGTGACCTTCCCTCTAGTACCACAGGGATGGAGGGGAGACTAGACCTTGTGACCTCTTGCCTACAACAAGATGCTTTAGCCAATCAAGCTAGGCCCTCCACCCCTATAAATAAGTATTTTAATTTTATGATTATTTTTATAAATTATTAAATCGATGTAGAGCAACTTCAACGAGCATGGAAATGTCCCTAAATTTTAAAAATATTAAACTTACAATTTAAACATTACCAATCATTTTTAATAATTATTATGAGTCAAAATAACACAATTTTTATTTGACATGCTATTATGTCATCATAAAATTTAATGACATTTATTTTGCAATTAAAAATCATTAAGGAAAAGAGAGGATAACAATTAGAGAAAAATTCAAGAAAGGAACTAATTCTACACAATTATATATAGGATATATTATTATCTATGAATGATATTGTTAATCTTTTTTATTATCATTAATTCTATCCAAAAATTCATTCATTTATTGAGTTGGAAATATCCCATTTATGTCTCTAGACATCACATTAGGTTCACATATATTGATAAAATAAAGAAAAAAAGATTCTCAAGTGCACTATTTCTCATATTAATCCCATGGTAGTTAAGATTAATTGTTCAAGCAAGACAACAATTCACAAAACCAATTCACAAAACTTTATCTACTGATTCAAACTCTAAATTATTTTTCAAATTTAGACAAACAATTTTACTATAATACAAAACCATATTAAAATAAAAGTGGCATCCCTTATCCATCATTGGTCCTTAAACTAAACCCATCTACCCCTTATTTAGGTGTCAAATTTATTTTAGTTTGTTTATAATCTTAAATTAATATAACAACTAATTATATTTATTTAATTATATTTATGTAAATAAAATTAAAATTACTGAAATTAATTTATAAATTAATAATATAATAACTAATTACATTTATTTAATTATATTTATATAAGTGTAATTAAACACACTAAAATTATTGTAACTTGAGCAAATATTTAACTTAATTATTTTGTCCATTGATAAAGAGAATTTGAGAACCCATACCCAAATTAGATATTTTAGCACAATTATTTTGTCTATTTTTTAGCTTGAAAATTTAGGATTAACTATAATTATTTTTTCTATATCTAAAAATAATATTAATAATTAATGTTGAATTATAATTATTTCATTTATTTTTTCAAATATAAACATAATAACTCAAGTTAAGAGTAAATATTTAATTATAATTATTTTATCTTGTAAAAATAGTAATATAAATAAAATTATATCTAAAAATTGCTTCATTCAATACAAATTTAAAAAAAAATAATAATGAAGGAAAATAAATTTTACTTTCTTAATCTGGAACTTTTTCTTATATATATATTTTTTAAAGAAATCATAGAGCTTTCCATAATATCATGATTATCAGTTTTCTCTTTCAATTTGTACTTTAGAAATGAAATTCTTCTATTTTCTATATTAAAAAAGATATGAAATAACTTGGTATTACTATCTCTTAGCTTAAACAATTTGATTCTAGATTTTTATTCAAAAATATATAAAGTAATTTAGTTTTACCATATCCTTTCTTAAACAATTTGATGCTAAATTTTATTCCAAAATGATATAAATTTTTTTGGTATTACTATCTCCTTGGTTAAAGAATTTGATTCTAAATTTTTATTCCAAAAATATCTCTTCCTATTTATATATTTTTTTAGTGAAGAAGCTACTTCCTTCTCCTCTTATTGAAAAATGGATAGTTTATTTCCATCTTAATCTATTTCATTTTTATTTTCAACTTATCTATTCTTAGAAAATATTTTGAGTACCAATCTATTTCAATATTTGAGATTTTTTTAAAAGAATTTAATTATTGTAGAGAAAATATATATTTTAGTACCATAAAGGGATTGTTGTTCCCTCTAGAAATTTGAAATAATCTTATTAAAGTCTTAATATTTTGACCACATTTTTTCAAATATAAAGTTTATGATTTTAATGAAGTTGTTCTTATCAAAAGTTAAATGGATAGTGTAGTGTCATAAATTGTGCTCCCTAAAGGTGAAAACACAATTTCATACTTTATTCAATGTTAATTTTTGTGTCTACTCCCTTAGTCATTTTTGGACCACTTCCTAGCCTTGACCTTACCCTCCAACTCAAGAGAATATTCTAATACTCGTTACCCTAAAAAATATTATTGATGACTATGGTTTTTTAACTCTGACAAATGCTTGATTTTGAGGATTCTATGTGTTGTCCCTCATGTAACAACATTCCATGAATACATCTCATTATGTATGTCATGTCACAGTTCATATATTTGTCTTTCTTCTCCCTAGAGTGACCAATGCTCCTTTGTGTAGCACACATTATTCTAAAGGGGGGCTATCATATCTGATTATTTTATTATTTCTTTCTATTTCTTCAAAAATAAAAGAAATATTATCTCTTAAAAATATTGATGTCTCTTGATCTCGTCATCTATCTTGGGGAGAACCTAACTAGACTTGTCTTATGATCTAATCTCTTTGTGATAGGGGTTCTCCTCCTTTCATAGTTTTTTTCTATCACTCATCTCTTTGTGATATGGGTTCTCCTCCTTGATGGGTTTGTTTCTATCACTTGTCTCTTTGTCATAGGGGTTCTTCTCCCTTATGAGGTTTCTTTGTATCACACATCTTTATATCTGCTTGTTATATCATCTCTAGCATAACATATCTCACTAGCCATACATATCAACAATGTCTTCTTGACTAATCAGATTTTATCACTTCTATTTTTCACTTTTTTGCCTAACGTGTTTATCTATAGTTAACATGTGTGGTTATATTGTAGTTAGCTTAGCAAGATGGAAGACTTATGTCTTCTTTGTTTCCTTGCTCAGCTTCTCAATTGCATATATTGTATTGAATATCTGCATCCTCTTCATCTTGGGTATATTCTCTTCAACCTCCTTCTTTCTACTTTAGCTCACATTTGTTAGAATGCATATGCTCATTAAAGTGGCAACAAAATGTAATGCCAAAAATTACATCCTATGCAATTTCACATTCCATAACCTCCCCTTTAGCCTAATTGTATTCAATAATGCAATATCCCATTCATCTAACCATAATTTTAATCTTTACCCCTTTCATTTTCAGCTATTAAAGTGAACTTTTGTTTTGGATGACTGTGCATCACTCAAACATCTATGTGCTATGTGAACATCCCACTTACCCATGAAGTGTAATGCCTCCGTAGCTTGCAAACACACCAAAAATTTCCTTTTCCATGCCTATATCCATTTTAAACTTCCTATTTTGCTATTCTATTAAGTCTATCAGTCATTTCTCAATTTCATTCAATCTATCTCACTTTCTAGCTCTTATTCTTCTTCACTCTGAAACATTCTTCTTTCATTCTTTCAAGCTATCTCATGTCTTTGATGGGATATAGTGTTGTACAACATTGCATAAAAAGTTATATTTTAATGTTGTAATTAAATAATTATTTAGTTGTGATGCACTTAGGAGGTGTGGTTAATCACACTAGGTAATTATTTGGGGACACTTGTATGTTGTATTGTAACATTGGATTATTATTTAATGTGTAAGAGACATGAGATAATAATTTAAAATCGGGGAAAAATATTAAATAAAGTGAAAAATTAGTACCCAATATGAATTAAGGGGTTAGTGGTTTTGTATTTACATAGTTTTTTTGTACATGGTTTTATCTTACCATTTGGTTGTATTTGTGAGATCTTGTATCTATAAAAGCAAGCACATGTTAGTGATTAAGGTTGGCTAGATGAGTGAGTTTTCATTATTGCGTCTTTCTGAGGAGTGTATATATGAAGCATGGCACGTGATGTATGGATTCATGTTTGAACACATGAAGGATTCATTGGAGAGACTTGATATGTCAGAGGTATTCATTGTAACTCTTGTAATGGTTTATCAAGCTGAATAATAGATGAAGTATGGATGCTTTTGGAGGTTGGGTTTTCCTTCTTGAAGGTTTTCCCAGTGTGTATCTTGTGTTATCTTGTGGCTTTTCTATTTGACCTATACATTATAGTTACTTTGTATGCATGTTTATCTCTCATGGGGTTATGCAAGAAATAGATTAAGATTGTGGGTATTGATGCATTATTTCCTAACAGTCTTGGTTCTCTACACCAACTCTTTGGTTCTCTTGACACATCTTGGATGTTGCATGCTCTTTATTTCAACATCACTATATTGCTAAAGGGAGGGTAACTACATCCTTTGCTTACATTGCATTATTGTCTTCACGTTGGGTAACATATTGTTATTTTAACTCGTCTATTATCTTTATATTGTCTATCTATTTTC
Organism: Sequoia sempervirens; assembly: GCA_007258455.2. Taxonomy (NCBI): domain Eukaryota; kingdom Viridiplantae; phylum Streptophyta; class Pinopsida; order Cupressales; family Cupressaceae; genus Sequoia; species Sequoia sempervirens. The sequence continues at coordinate 834,568,310 of VDFB02281492.1, forward strand.
TTGTCTATTATATTTTATATCTATCTATCTAGCTATCTGTGGAGGTGGGAACACATATGTAGGGGTTTGATTGAGGCAAACCGCTAAAATAATCCCAACCATTTTCTCATTTTTTTGTGTGCAGGTATTGAAGTTGAAATGTTGCAAGAGACTTCATTCGTGGACCTTCTATGAGTCTCCTTTCCTCCTTTTCATTTATGTGATATCCTTTAAATCTTATTTAGTTTATGCTTATTATCATTATTCTGTTTATTTCTGTTATTTTGTCATTTAAACACGTTCTAGAGTTTTAAGTTGCCAAATAGTTGGTAGGATCTTCACTATCTTTGTTAGTGAACTTTGTTTTGGTTCGTAAGAGATTACAATGTGCCATGGGGACGTGTGTGCACTACGTTGTCATCCTTGGCCAAGAACCTACCAGTTTTCCCATGAGACCTCTGTAGCTTACTCTTTCGATCCCTAAAACTGTCATTCCTTAATTCAACATAAAACACAAAATATAAGCAAAACTCTCTTGTCTTTCCATCCTTGTTCCTTGAGCTTTGATGCTTGAGGTAGTTGAGGGACATTGTAATGAGCCTTGCTCAAACTGATCACAATTTTACCCTAATTTGCTGCTTGTAATTATGTCAAACAATTCATATGCAACCTTGTACTTCCTAATGTAATGTTTTAGTTTGAAGTCACTTGATTGAAAGGATGCTAAGAGTGAATTCCAAATGATTTTGAAAGCTTGAATGACCTTCCACAATTACTATGCAAGATCCTAAATGAAATACTATGCTCTCTTGCAATTTTAAATGCATTTATATGAAGTACTAAGAAGATACAATGCATCTACAGCCAAAGACATTTTTACAAACAATTGGCATGCAAACTCAAGATCTAATTTCAAAGCTTTTTGATTGCTCATTCACAACTATTTATTAGAAACAATTACTTAACACTCCTCTTCTAAAAAAATGCTAATATCAAACGGACAAGACTCTTGGCAAAGTACATATGAAAAATGCTTAAGTCTGATATAGACTGTTACCTACAGTCGTACCTCCTATTATGCAATTAAATGACATATACTATGCATGAAATAAACAAAGGAACTTGGTTGGAATTGAGTCGCCTATTGCTAGAGATGATGAAGCAACCAATAACACATAAAATGGTGCCTTCTTGAAGTCAAATCGACCCTCTTGTTCAGACGTCCCTATAGCTGATATGAGGACAAAAATAAATTTCTTCTAGGCTCTATGGTGCTCCAAAATGCCTATAAAGAGGTCTCCTTCCTTCCTTGCATCAAGCATCACCCTCCTTGAATGAAATCAATTTTTTATTGGTGCTCCCCTTGCAAAATTGTGGCTTCCATGAATGCTGATTTGCACTTCAATTTGCTGATGATCAAAATCAGAAACTTCACCACTTCAATTCACCTCCAAATGCATCAATAAGAGAAGAATTCTAACCCCATGAATGAATTGTATATTGATCCCATCAAATTACATCCAAAATTGATGCTAAATGATCCCTCCATAAGCAAAATCGAATTTCCTTGTCAAGCTGATAGAAAATCTTCAATGCCTGAATTTGAATCAGATTTCAACAATAATAATCTTGTCCACCAAGAGTGCAAACAATGAAGAATGTAAATGGCAAAAAATCCTCCAATGATGCCCCAAATCGTCCTATACCAAAATTGGCCTTTGGCCACTAATTTTGTGCAAATGAGAAGTTTGAAGTAACCTCTCCCTCAGCTACAATAATTCAAGTGATATTTCACACCCTCAAAATTACTATCAATAGGAAGTTTTCATTTCCTATGACAATGAAGTAATCTGTAGAAACCCTAGGCTCCACAAGATGAAACAACAACAACATCAAATCTACCCTGGTAAGAATGAAGCCCAAGATGCCTATTTATTCTTTTTCTCCACTTTCTCCAGAAACTTCTAGAACATTATTTTATTTTATTTATTAAGTGACTTTATAAAATATTTTATAATTCAAGTCACTTTATTAAATTAGTTAAATATAAAGTTACCTTTTAATATTTATTTATTTGATAAATTTATAAATAATTAACTTAATACCACTTATTTATTTAATTAAAATAATTAATTAGTGATCCTCATAAAATATTAATTATTTTGGACAACTTAATTAATTAAATTAATTAAATCAAATTACCTCCAAAATGGGGACATTACAGTCTGCCCCTCCTAAAATTGCTTGTCCTCAAGAAATTCACCACCTGGATCCCACAAGAAGAACTACATAATGTCCCTATCATCACCAAACAACTCCTGCAACATTTTCTCAAACTCAATCTGTTGTACCAACTCAATACCATCACCAAGTGCTACAGAAGTATAGGCCTCAAGTGGAAGCAAGCCAAGAGACTAGTCATCCTTGCCTCCAAACTTCGCGCAAGATAAACTATCATCCAAACTATCCATTATATGTGCATCTGAATTGTGCATCCTGAATAGGTCATGTACATGAGAATAAAAAATGAAGCTATAAGCACTCCTCACCATATACACCTCCAAAAACTCCTCTGTGAGTCCTGTTTGCAATCCCGATGCACTAGTAGGATCACAAATTCTATCAACCATGCTCATCGAGCAAGATTGGAATCAAGAGAGCTATCATCATCCAAGCCATAGAGTGGATTGTCATATGACCAAGTAGCTTCCACCTCGAACAATGGATTGAGAATCATCTCATGTTTCTCCTGAATCACCTTCCCCTTTCTCTTATTGTCCAGCCCTCTAAGAGAATGCAAACTTCCACCTGTAATTCCCCTCAATACATGTCTCCTACCATCAACCTCAAAAGACATTTCCATCTTAGGTACATCGAGGGTAAATACTCCCAAGTCTTGGAGCCACTTCATTCCCAAAACTATGTCATCTCTCCCATGTTGACCACATAAAAATATGAATGTAACTCATAGCTGTTCAATTTCAAGGTGAGATTAGCAACCTTTCTAGTGCAAGTGAGAGTATATACATCTACTACTCGAACTCTGAATCCATCAAAATCCTCAACTTGAAGTCTGCACCGAGCTACAAAATCTCCATTAATAAAGTTATGTGTTGCACCAGTATCAAGCATAGCGATGCAATGTTGTCCATCAACTGTCCCTCTGAACCTGAATGTAGTCTCATCCTAAACATTGGCAAGAAATGCCATGGGAGTAGAAGTCTTCTCATCCTGATCAAGTTCTGAAGCACCCTGCTGACCCACATCATCAAAATTGGAGTCCTCAAAGTATGCCCACATGAAACAATTTGCCTTGCCCTTAGGTCTCAAAGGGCAATCATGATCCTTGTTGTAAGGCTCCTTGCACCAATAGCATAATTTCCTCTTCCTCAATTCTTCTCGTGTATCCTCATCCATCATAGGTGCTGATTTCTTTTTCTTGTCTGGTTGTTGAGGAGTCTCATTTCTTGTTGAAGGGATTTCCTTATGCAAGCTCTTGCTCTTTGGTGCTACAAACTCCATACTCCTAGCCTTCTTCATTGCCTCCTGAAGAGTAGGAGGATCAAAGGCTTTTATCCATCCTCTCATAGGCTCCAATAAGCCCTTCATAAATAACACCACTAGTCATCTCTCTGAGATGTTGGGAACCATTACTGACAATCTTTGAAAGTCCCCAATGTAGTTCTCCAAACTCCCAACTTGCTTGAGTTGAGCCAAATCTTTGAAGTATGATTCTGGGTCTTTCTTGTCAAAGTGTTCCACCAATCTATCCACAAACTCTTGATAAGATGTGATCTGATTATGTTGCAATGTAACTAACCCATGATACCACCATTCGTGTGCTGCACCCTCCAAATGTAAAGTGGCATACTTGATGGCTTCCTCTTCTATCATGGGTTGAAGGGCCAAAAAAGTATCCAACTTATGAATCCATGACTGTGTTGTAGATTTGCCACTTCCATCGAACATAGGTAATGTAAGCTTATTAGTAGCCTGCTTGAGATCCTTATTTTGATTCCTAGGCCTCCTCTCCTGTCGAGACCTATAGTAGTCCATCCTTGTTTGCACAAAATGATCAAAATGCATGAGCTCTCGGGCTTCTAGTGTAAAGAGTTGCTATTCATCATGAGCAGCCATATATGCATCAGCAAAGGTAGGCTCCTCAACATCTTCAACATTCTCTTCTATAACCCGCTCTTCCCTTAAGAAGGTAGGTCATGATGGCCTATCAGCGGTACGGGAAGGGGTCCTTTGCACTCTCCTCGATCCAGCTACACTCCTATCCTCATCTTGATCCCTGTTATTCCTTGTTCTATTTTCCAAAATAACTCTGTTTTGTTGAATTTGCTGCTGCAAGGAAGCTGAAAATCCTTCAAATGCTTGGGCCATTCTTTCCAATAATTCTTCACCTCTATCCACATTCCTTCTTTCATTTCTAGGAGGATCACCTTCTCTTCTTTCCTCCATGGTGTCACCAATCTCTTTGTGTCTTGCTGCAACAGCTGCTGATAAACTGTCCTATTTAGGTTGTGGTGGCCACTGTGTTTGTTTCCTTTCTTCTCTAGCTGTATATCTCTTAGTCTTGTCACTTTATTGCATAAATGAAGACAATTTCTGACCTAAAGGATGGCAAGAAACCACTCTGATACCACTGTAATGAGCCTTGCTCAAACTGATCACAATTTTACCTTGATTTGTTGCTTGTAATTATGTCAAACAATTCATATGCAACCTTGTACTTGCTGATGTAATGTTTCAGTTTGAAGTCACTTGATTGAAAGGATACTAAGAGTGAATTCCAAATGATTTTGAAAGCTTGAATGACCTTCCACAATTACTATGCAAGCTCCTAAATGAAATACTATGCTCTCTTGCAATTTTAAATGCATTTATATGAAGTACTAAGAAGATACAATGCATCTACAGCCAAAGACATTTTTACAAACAATTGGCTTGCAAACTCAAGATCTGATTTCAAAGCTTTTTGATTGCTCATTCACAACTATTTATTAGAAACAATTACTTAACACTCCTCTTCTAAAACAATGCTAATATCAAATGGCCAAGACTCTTGGCAAAGTACATATGAAAAATGCTTAAGTCTGATATAGACTGTTACCTACAGCCGTACCTGCTATTATGCAATTAAATGACATATACTATGCATAAAATAAACAAAGGAACCTAGTTGGAATTGAGTCGCCTATTGCTGGAGATGATGAAGCAACCAATAACACATAAAATGGTGCCTTCTTGAAGTCAAATCGACCCTCTTGTTCAGACATCCTTGTAGCTGATATGAGGACAAAAATAAATTTCTTCTAGGCTCTATGGTGCTCCAAAATACCTCTAAAGGGGTTTCCTTCCTTCCTTGCATCAAGTGCCACCCTCCTTGAATGAAATTGAATTTTTATTGGTGCTCCCCTTGCAAAATCGTGGCTTCCATGAATGCTGATTTGCACTTCAATTTGCTAATGATCAAAATCAGAAACTTCACCACTTCAATTCACCTCCAAATGCATCAATAAGAGAAGAATTCTAACCCCACGAATGACTTCTATATTGCTCCCATCAAATTACATCCAAAATTGATGCCAAATGATCCCTCCATAAGCTGATAGAAAATCTTCAATGTCTGAATTTGAATCAGATTTCAACAATAATAATCATGTCCACCAAGAGTGCAAACAATGAAGAATGTAAATCGAAAAAAATCCTCCAATGATGCCCCAAATCATCCTATACCAAAATTGGCCTTTGGCCACTAATTTTGTGCAACTGAGAAGTCTGAAGTAACCTCTCCCTCAGCTGCAATAATTTAGGTGATATTTCACACCCTCAAAATTGCTATCAATAGGAAGTTTTCGTTTCCTATGACAATGAAGTAATTTGCAGAAACCCTAGGCTCCACAAGATGAAACAACAACAACAACATCAAATCTGCCCTGGTAAGAATAAAGCCCAAGATGCCTATTTATTCTTTTTCTCCACTTTCTCTAGAAACTTCTAGAACATTTTTTTATTTTATTTATTAAGTGACTTTATAAAATATTTTATAATTCAATTCATTTTATTAAATTAATTAAATATAAAGTTACCTTTTAATATTTATTTATTTGATAACTTTATAAATAATTAACTTAATACCACTTATTTATTTAATTAAAATAATTAATTAGTCATCTTCATAAAATATTCATTATTTTGGACAACTTAATTAATTAAATTGATTAAATCAAATTACCTCCAAAACGGGGACATTACAGACATTCACATTTAAGGGAGGGTATCGAATTACCTCCTCTGCAATACCTTATCTTGCTTAAGGGACACAACCTTTGATATGCTAGTTGGCCATTGTTAATAACTTAATCTTTATTTGATGTCAATTTCATGTAATATTAATTATCCTTATTGATTCCTTTTGAAACATAGATTATAGACATTTAAAAATTGAATGAAACATTATAATTTAATATACAACATATAAACTTAATCATATTCATTAATAATAGTCATTAATAGTTCATAATACACATGCATATAAACAAACATAGATCCAAAAATATATTAGGATCACAAATTCGCAGGGGCTATCCAACCCCGAAAATGCATCGAGGCGTGGATGGCTGCATACATAATATTATAATATGCTGCGATTAAATAATTGGACCAAACGTCAATATAATACTAAACATTAATATTATAATATTAATATATTATGATATTTTTTTTATTGTTTTTAAAATATTTATAATATTATGATATTAATTATATAATATAATATTAAACATTAATATTATATTATTATAAATAATACCATAATATTATAAATATTTTCTTGCCCTTAAACTTTGGTGAAAATTGTTCTTATTTTCTTTGAAGGGTTAAATTAAAGTTATTTAAAAAATATAAGATTATATTTTAATTTTGTTTTTTTATTAAATATAACATTATATTTATTTTATTTTTATAATTTTAAATTATAATTTTTAAATAATTAATAAAATTTAAAAAAACTTAAAATTTTATTTTAACGTAAAATACATAAAAATATTTAGTATAGAAATATTTAAATTTTAAAAAAAATTGTTTCTATTAAATTAATTTAAATATTTAAATTTTGATATCTTTAATATAAATTAATATTAGAAATTTTGATAAAAATAATTTTTTATTTATAATTTTTAAATTTGATTACTTAACACAACTATCATCAATTTTTTAGAACAAAATTTTAAATATTTAATATATAAAATTTAAGGTAAATCTTTAAATTTAGAAAAATGGATTAAAGGATGGGTCTCGTAAGAAGAGAAGTGGGTTCTGGGGTGTGACAACAGTGTAAGTTCATTGTTCATTTCAGAGGAAACAAAGCTGCGGGCTTATAAGAGGAGGTTGAGAATGTGATTTATTTGACACACACCACCTTGTGACAGAGTAAGGCACAGAGACGGGCAATACAGGCAGAGAAGACTGATTATTTCCATACTAGTATGATAAGAGAAGCAGATTACAGTTATATAGACCAGGAATTATTACTGTACAGGCTTGTGCGTGTACAATTGAAACAGAACTTAGACATTTTGAGAATTTCAAAGTATTTTGACTAATGTCTTTTTCAAATATATATTACATGATATTTGTATTTATTAATATTAAATGCTCAATATAATCAATAAATAAAATTATCTTTTTAAAACAAGATACTTGAGATAAATCTTTTGGATGTTCTTTTAATATCTTTAAAATTATTAAAATCATAAATCCATTTTATTTTATATACAATGAACCTCTTCTTTTTGATGTCTTTTGTATTGATTGCCCAATATTAAAGACAAATCCTTTTCAACCATGTTCTTTATCAAGAAGAAAAAATACTTTGACTTTGCCTGTGCTGTCAATTGTAAAAGGGAAAGCTCACCAACTCCAAGGTCGGTTACATAGGAGTTGTTTTCCTTAGCTTTTAGACATGTTGAAAGCATGTGTCTGTGGAGCGTTTGGTGAAGTAATTCTAAGGACTTCTGTCTCATAAGATTTGTTTTTATTTCCATTTATAATAGATAGTCAGGAAATAATCAAATGTTTTCTAGCAGTGGAAAGATTTTTCCAAGTCTGTATTTAAGAGCTTTCTATGGGAGGCAGTCAGTACCCATGGCTGAGCGTTAATTTGTTCATTTTCAATTTCCAGGTCTAAATTTCTGTTTAAGAAAATAAAATAATTTAAATTTTGATATTTTTAGATAGATGTATTTAAAGAATTTATACTAATTAATTATACATGTATTTTTCATTTTGTGTATTTTGTTCAATTTGAAGACATATATTTATTTTTATACACATTCAAAATATATATTTAATTATATACATTTAATTTTGAATATTGAATTTTGATATTTGGTAACTTTAATTTATATATTTTATACAAATTGGAGAAATGTATTTAATTTTGATATTTTGCACATTTTATTTCTTATATTTAATTTTGTGTATATTTTCAATTTGTAAAAAGTATATACTAGCAGTCGAATGCACAGGCATGCGACAATCAGCCGATAGGGGAAGGTGACCGTGAATGAAATGGATGAGTTAGATTGTATGAATCAAGTAATCACGAATAACTTTTTGTATAAATTTCATTGAATACTATTAGAAAGTTTGGAAATCAATGTTTAAATTTGTTTAAAAGTGGGAACTTAAAAATTAAATTAAATATTAAATTGAAACCAATTGTTTCTTCTAGCAAGAATATTTGAGTTTTATATTTATTGACAATAGATGCACATGTATATTGTCACTTTTTGTGTAGGTTATTCAATTAATTAATTATTTAATTTTGAAGTTAATGGAATTTTTTTGTAAGGGTCATTACGCATCTGTGTAGTTTTGTAAATTGGCAAAAAAAAATGCACATTTTTTCCATGAAACGAAGATGTTCAATATTGAGTACTTTTTATAATTAATAGATCTCTATAGTTTTGGAAATTAAAGTTTTAGTATAAATTTGTTTTTTGATGAGAGATGGAAATTGCACTTGTAATTCTATTACTATCTAGAGAAGGTGTGATTGGTCATTGTTACTATGTTTTTAGATAGTTTCTAGGTTTTTTTATTTCTCTACATTTTTATGGTGGAGAGTTAGAGGTATAAATCTTTGATTCTTCTTTTTTTTTTTTCTTAATGAAAATTTTCCCCATTTGGAAATCCATATGTGATCTTTTTTTACTCTTTTTATGAATATATTTATTTCCTTTCTCGTCAAAATAAAAGGAAACAAAAAGTAAAAAATTAGATTAACGACATCCTCAACCAACAAACCTTTTCTAGGGTTCTTTTGTATAGATAATCAATTTTTAGAATTGGTTTCCCAATTGAAGATTCAATCTAGATTATTTGCCACTAAATATTATAGAGAAAATAGGGAATTTGTAAAAGAACTCCTAAAAGACTAGTTAACAATTATAGTTAAATCACAAATGAGTCGGAATCCACAGTAAACATTTTCAAAGAACAAAAGTATTATGGATTACAACACAGTTGAGAATAAAACAATCCACTTTTTAAATGAATGATTGCATAGTGCAATTGGACAGTCAAAATAGATAATGTTGCAAGAGGGGAAAGTTCAGTGCAAAATATGCAAGACAATATATTGATTCAGTTACATTTTGAGAAGAGCCATTTTGGCACTATACATATGTTACACATTGCATGATTAAATGTTGGATTCTCAACAAATTGAAACTTCAAACAAATAGCACATAAGGTAAAGATGCGACCAATTGGTAGTACATAAGAAACATGTTGTTACAAACCATGTTTTCTATACATGTATCTATTCGAGAAAAGATATATGGAATGAAAAGGAAAAACAAAAAACCCATGCTTGTTATCCACCCTTCCATATTGGCATCATGGAGCCACGGAGACCCTAGCCAAACCCCTGGGCAAAAGCAATATGAAATGTCCACTCAAAAGTTTGTGGAGTTCCATCTTTTGGAATCATCATCTATGCTTTAGCCTAACACCTGCAAATAGAAGAGAGAGGTATGCCAATGGACGAGGAAAGAAGATGAGTAAGGTAGGATCAAACATTAGTAAATATATAGCAAAAATCAATAAACACAATTAGAAAGTAGAAATGACAAATAATATTTGCAAGGGGGTCATGAAATCTATTTATTGATTATGCAGAAGTTTTGCACTTAAATGTACTATTGGTTATGCTTGAGAACCAGAAGGAGGATTGGATTGAGTTGTTACATTGTTGAACAATCTAGAAATTACACAACACATCAGTGTTTGAACCCTGAAGCCTACAATCAAAACAAAAAATAAGTAGAGAACGAAAGATATAAATAATAAATCAATCATTTATGAAAAATACACACACACACACACACATATATATATATATCTATATATATGCATGTATATATATATACATGTAATGCAACTTAATGAAAATATACTTTCCCACACTGGTACATTGAATATTACATTTACTTTGACCAACCACATTTACTCCATCCACCCCCATAGTATGACAACCAGAAAATGCATAAAGCCTTGGGCGAGAAAAAACTTAGCATATACAATTACTCTATTTATTAGGATGGTACAAAGAAGCAGTTCAATCAATGTGCAAATGTATATATGTAAACACAAGAATAAGTTATGTAGCGATTAACAATGTATAACAACGTATTTGTAAGGATTTCCACTTAAATGAATTAGAACGCTCGGAAGATGCATAGAGTAGAGAATGTAGCAATGCAGGAAAGTATACACCAGAATATGGAAGATTTTTTTTTTCAATTTAGTTACATTGTGAAAATAGGGATTTTGGTATTATGAATATGTGGTTCAAAATATGCAAGAAAACAAGTTTATTCGGTTGCATTATCATAGGTCTATTCTTAGTAAATAGAAACTTCAAACAAATAGTGTATCAATGAAATATATAAAGTTCAACAAATTCAATGGGTCTTTCATCAATGTAATTTAATCAATATACTTCCTGACACATTTTGCAGCACATGAGTGTTAAAACCCTCAATCTTGCTATCAAAAGGAACAATAAGAAGAGACCTGAAGGAATGAACAATAAATTAATCATTAATCCAAAGTACTTAGTATACATATACACGTATATATCCATGTAGATATACATACATACACACACACACACACACACACACATATATATATATATATGTTCACATGTATTTATATATATGTATGTATATTGTACGCCATGCTAGATGAGTAGTTTGCATAGATGGTTAATATATTGTCTATGTGTTCTTGTCAAATGTTTGTATCTTTGTTGTTATACCCATTGTGGAGATTTGAAAGAGATTATCATTTTGTATGGATGGAGGAATTGCAATTAAATATCCTTTCTTTCCTTAGAAAATATGCTGAGGGTTAGTAATTTGTTCACTGTTGGTTTATGGTTTTGGTTATCTATGTGTATTGACCAACAAGGAAGATTTAGATAGATCCTTTGTTTAAGAGGTAAGCTACAGGTTGTTAGTAAAAGCCCTGGACAAGTCCTGTCTATTTGTATAAAAGCACAAATTATAAAAGAGATATTAGATGGTAAATCCTATTCATGGTTGGGTTGATGGAATCCTTGTTGAAAAACATATAACAAGAAGACATTAACAATAAATTAATCATCTATGCAAAACACCCATGTAAAAAATAGTATAACCCCACAAACCTCATTTAAAATTCCACATGCGTTGGATCATACTAAATACTATAGAGAAATAGAGAAATTTTAAAAGAGGTATTAGAATAAGACAAATAAGTGCAATGAAGGAAAATGCACATCATCACAACACATGGATAGAATGATTAAGGAAAATATATTTTGAAGTCTTTGGAAAGATCAATGCATGTCTACTTCCACCTGTATATATATGTATGTATGGATAAATATATGTATGTATGTTTTTCTAATGGTTCTGTTACAATTTCCCCATTTTTCTACAATACTGAATGGTAGATAATGCAGCTACTATTAAACAATTCATCGATTTGTTAGTAGACTACAAAGAAGGTTGACATCAAAGTAAAATGAAAACCATGGTAGGTCAATGAATGTGCAAATCTATATAGGCAAAGGGAAGAATAAATTATGTAGCCATTCACAATCTATAGTGTCCTATTTGTAAGGATTTGGAGTCAAATCAATTATAGGGATTCAAAGGGGCTAGTTGTACAAAATGTGTATAGCACAAAGATGCACAGAGTGTATATATGTGTCTACATATGTGTCACCTTTCTATGCAAATAAAAAGCTTCAACCTTTATTGAGAAATTACAGTTAAATGTTGTTGTTGTTGCTAGGAAATATGTACAACGAAAGTGTGTGTGTCATTGTTCATTTGTTGTTTACAGGTATCTTTGTGCACTTTTCATGTTATAGCCATTAACATAGGAGCAATTGTAGATTAAGAGTAGTTTTCTGGCTATGAAGTATTATTCTAATAACTCTTTTAGAATTTATTTATTTGTTTAGGTTGACTAGAAAATAGTATAAGTTGAATTTTTAATTCACACCTCAATTCTTATGCAAATTTCTTATCTTGGAAAATATAAATGTGTAAAAAAAACCTTGTTTACAATTAGAGCTGTGGGTGTCTTTCCGACACAAATTCTTGAATAGATGGGCTGCATTTTTGCTTGTTGATCTATCTTTGTATTGAGTGCAACATAATACAACTGCAAAGCAACATTTCGTATTGTTATATCAGAATACATGTGTAAAATTAGATAAGTAAGGAATGGGGAAAAGGCATTGTGGAATGGACTACCTCAAGAGCAGGAGCGAAGATGTCAAAGGTTGTGGATGAGGGTAGTTGTGGAGCTCTCCAAACCAACACATGAGGGAGGTGCATATTAGTTTCTTTAACAGGGTCTTTTATGAAACAAACTCCAGAGTGTATCATTTCACAAGGCAGCCAAAACAATTGATATTGTTACATTACAACAATGAATATTATCAACTGCCATATGAGCAAACACCTACCATTTTGTGTTTGTTGAGTGGGGCATGATGAGGAAATCACAAATCTAGTCAACTCCATGGTCATTGTGGACATGCTCGAGCAAGCCATGGAAAATAACATGGAATTTTATCTTGTATCATGAAAAAGGAAAGCGTACACACGATTATATATTTATGAATGTAATATATAAGAACAGTGAAATAGGGAAAGAATGGAAAAATAATTTTGTAGAAAAACATTTGTAGCAATTTGAATCAAATGAAGCTAATAGGAAAGATAACAACAAGACATTTAAATTTGTGGAAGGTAAGCACAGAGGAGGAATGTGATAATTCAATGTATATAGGTTGTCAGAATAGAAAACACAACATCGTTCGAGGATTTTAAACTTATTAGTCAAATGGAAGACAATTTTTTTTGAGAATGCATCTACAACATGTGCATATATAGATCAATATATGGGAATGTTGTGAAAACATTATTTACTTATAGAACTCTTATTTTCTAGCTATGCCAAAAAATAGTTGACTTCATGGAATTTTAAAAAAATTAAACAAAGATGGGAAAATGGTATATACAAAAGAGTGTATTGGTTTCAATGCCATATAGTAAAAGTAGTGCACAACAAAATATTAGGTCAAGAAGTCAGCATTTTAATAGAATAGAATCATCAAAACATGGAATTGGCCTATACAAGTTGGGGTGGCTAGTTATTTGTGCTTGGTATCTTTGTGCATCTTTGGCATTATACCCATTTTACAGAAATTATTAGTTAGTATGGTTTTTAAAGATACAACTTTGGAAATGTTTTAGGAGGAAAAGGCACGTAGGTGCAAGAATAATTATCTTGGAGCCTTTTTTGCAAGTTAGCCTATTGGGTGGTACCAGAAGCACTTTGCAAGGCTTGTAATTGCTCAAGGTGTGTTTCTTCGCAGTGATGACGAGCAGTGTACTTGTTCATGCCAAGCCTAGAGTATCTCTCAAATGAGAAAGGTGGATCAATACAAAGTCTTTCAATTGATTTTACACATGAAATAGATGTAAAATTCAACCCTTTCCTCTCTTTTCTACCTATGTTTATTTTTTCTCTATCCAATGTTAAGCCCTATGCTTTATGTATTGTGATTCCCCATGCCATGGTGAGTGGGATTTGTGTTCGACTCCCTCGACTTATAGCTAGGACGGGGATGTCTCTTGGATGTTCTAGGTCCCATGGTGGGACAATGTGATTTTGGAAATGAACAACAACATAGTTAGGTGGGTTTGGCAGTTTAGAATGTGGATTGTACACAACAACCATAACAACACCAAGGGATCCATTGACGAGGCCAACTTGAATCCAAAAATTCGTTGTTAGCATCACCTGTTCACCAATACAAAGTAGCAGTTCTTGGAGAATCTGGTCATCATCTCCATGATCAGTTGCCTATTACTGAGCCATCAGAGAAATGCTAATGGCTATTGGTTGATTTAACTGTTTGATCATTTTTTTGTTGTGGAATGCAACCAAGTCATTTGTCGCAAACAAATCGGTAGCAACATCAAATTGTTCTCTTTCTGTGGCTGAGAGAACTTTATTTGTTTTGTTTTATAAGGTTTTCCCAATCATCGTGGAGAGCATCAACATTTCTTATATGAAGAAGTATTTCCTAAAACTTTCGTTGTGAAGGGCTACCTCCTTTTTGGTGAAAGATAGTGTCCAGGGTTATTGAGACCATGAAAGTGTGCCACAAGGCTATAGCTAACGAGGATGAAGTATAAATAGGTGTATCCATGATAGGTGGAAACTAAGCAAGATCACCAACAAGGATCATAGAAAATCACCAAATGGCTCTGTCTACTTATCTCAGAATGCTTGGTGTAATCGGCTATCTATTTTTAGTAGCAACTTTGGGCCTAGAAAAATCATTTCATCGATCAATATGTACTCAATATACTTAAATTTTTCTTGGAATAGTGTCAATTGCTTCCCTTGCAAAGGATTCATATTCTTTATGGGAATCTGAAGTGATGTATGGATTGTCGAGGCACATATGTTGTATGCAATGACACCTATAGGAGCCAATGTGAGCAAGCAACTATTGGGTCTAGGAAAAGAGGTATTCATTTGTTATCGAATACAATTTATTAGGTAGGATTTTCCAGTGCTAGCTATCCCTTGAATAATCATGCGGAGAGGGGCTTTGGGTGAAGGATGCATACAGTGGGTTTGGATCATTTGAAGGGCCAATTAATGCTTTGGTGAAAGTTGATGGGTTGACATATCTACAGGAAAGAATTGAATCATGGTTTTCTCATGTTGTGCCTTTGTTGATGAGATGAACTACAAAGCAATATTATGGAGTTTTTCAGGAACATGGTTTGCATTCCATGGATGGTTCATATCAAAATCTCGCCTACCCAATCTAGATGAAGTTTATTTATACTAAAGTTAGTAGTAGCTCCTATTGGAATATGGCTTGGGGAGATTGTTTATGGCTTCTATTGTTGTCATTGATGGCAACTGAAGTCATTATCTTGGTCTATAGATCAGGATCTACTTATACCGATAGGAAATGTAGAAGATAGTGTGTTACTAGTAGAAAGCATGAAGAATAGGGTATTTGATCAGTTAGTTGATCTGTATGCTTCATTGGATCATCATTTGGTGTTGTGGATCCACAAGAAATTTTTGTTAAGCATATATGTTATCTTATTGGTAAGTTTTGTGGTATTGCAGCAATCAGTGTACGAGTTAGGAGATTCGGTAGAATGATTTTCTGTTTATTTTCTCATTGTGATTGACTTAATGAATGTAGCATGTCGTGGATGTATAAGGAGTAGTTTTTTAATTGTTTCTAAGTTTGAGAATATTTTTTTAGGTACCAACTATGCCTTAGCCAACTTGTGTGGGTATGCATTAAAGATTTCTCATGATTTGAGCTGACTATTGGAGAATATTTCATGTTTTGTTGAAGCCAACTTAAGTGATTAAAATCTTTGATAGCGGATATATATATATATATATGAGATTGATAATTCATTTTGAATGTAGGATGAAGTGGTGAGAAGGTGTGTTTGTGCGAAAAAGAGCAGAGAAGCTGTATGAGCAAACATCAGATCAGTTGGGTAAATTTTGCTTGAGCATAAGAAGATTAATGTGAATTAAGGCAGAGTAGAGTAGAGCAAGTTGCAAGATTAGTTTGAAGGTTCAAAATCTGTTTTATGTGCTTCGCCGGAATTAAATCTAGGCATTTGTAGATGCTATCTTCTCATTTAATTTTTTTGTTGTAATCACAAATATTTTGGAAGGTAGTGATCCTTATTTTGAGCAGTGAACTCTAGGCAGTGTGCCTGAATGCAAGTGCATTCCCTTTTATTCATACTTTTAACAAAGTATAAATTGTGGATTAATCTACACCATGTTTTTTCCCCTAACAGGGTTTCCACGTAAAAATATTGGTGTTATGGTGTTTTTATCATCTTGTTCATGTGCTTGCATCTTTATTTTTGTTTATGTGGTATAAATAGTTTAAGATCTGAATTGAAAGTCTAATTTTTTGAACATTGATTCACCCCCCTCTCAGTGTTCCTTGAGTCCAATAATTGGTATTAAAACACAATTCCTCTATATAAGTTTAACAACTTGAGGTGGATCTTGGAATACAATGGACTCTAGTGGTATTCAACAACAACTTATGGTGGCACTTGATGATCTTGATTAGTCTAAAGTAGAAGTCATGGAATTAAATAAAATATTGTGGATGCTGAGACATTCATTTAATCATTGAAGGATAAAATCAATGAGTCAAGAAAAAAGAGGAAGGAACTTGTGAGAAGCTAAAGCAAAAAGAAAATAAAAACTTGGAAGATGTTCACTTGAATCGAACCCTAAAAGAGATAACTTGAGAATGTGAAAAAATTTCTATAAATAATGCTACTCTGAAACTTGAGATGGAATCTATGGAAATGAAGCTAACTAAGGAGATTGAAGAAAGGAAGAAGAATGAGGAGAATCTAGCCCAGTCTTTAAAAGCAAAATTTGAAGAATGCAACAAAGTAAATTGTGGATTCATTCAGCTGGAGATTGAATTGCAACAATCTAGAAACAATGAACAAGAACTTGAAAGATAGATAGTTATCCTCATAGATGAACTCACTACAACAAATGGGTACAAGGAGAAGTTTAGGATTGGTTCATCCAAGTTTGATGAGCTAACTAAAGAACAAAAGGATGCAAATGATAAGCGAGGTCTTGAATATGAGAAGGAAGAAAGCTTTGGATCTGAACATAAGGATTCCAGACAAAGAAATCAGATGAAAAAATCCAGAAGGTATCCGGTAAGACAACCTAATGCTCAAAATTTTAATGGTTACTTCTTTGCTTGTAATAAATTTGGTCATATGGCTTCTTAGTGTAGAGGTAAGATAAATTCAAGTAGTCCATCATTTCCCAGTCAGTGCTTTACTTGTAATAAGTTGGGTCACAAGTCAATTGAATGCAGAAGTATGTCTGTTCCTTTAAGAAACATTAAATGCTATATTTGTGGATGATTTGGGAATGTTTCTAATCAATGCAGATTAGGAGGAAATCATTGGAATGAGTGGTCTAGACATAGAAATGTAGTGTGTTATAGTTGCAACAGATTTGGTCACATTGCAAGATTCTAGAGGAACATAAATATGGATAGAAGAGGTCCGGTATACAGAGGAAGAATTTCGCAAAAAGATGAAAAAGGAAAAGGAAAAGTGACTATGGAAGAGATAAGAGA
>VDFB02281492.1:834586161-834772669 GCA_007258455.2 Sequoia sempervirens
CAATAATGTATATGCATTCTAAATTGTTTGACATAGAGTTCAATAAATTTGTTTCACTTATCATGCATTACTCAATTACATAAGGGTGAAAAAGCTTCTTGAATTAAATGTAAATACTTTTTTAACATTTAAAATCATATATGACATTTCTAAAAAAAACAAGAAGCTACCTCTTTATTATTGACTAATTTAGTATATTTTATCATTTTATCGACTAATAAGACACTACTTTCTTTTCAATTTTAAAAGGCCATATTTTTGTAATTTTAATAACCCCTAGTATTATTAGAATTGGCCCTTTCTCGATCCATCTATATAAGCATTATGTTAAATAATGGAATTTAATTAGAAAAAACTAGGGTTATGCTTGCGAAGGAAAAGTATTTTTCCAAACATTTACGTAAATGTTATCAACGATGACATAATTAACTTAGATAATGGAGCTTATGTGAAAATTTACTGTAAAAAATTAAGTGATAAAATATTTATTTAGTTTTTCAATTGAAGATAGAGCATGAATATTAGAGATTTATATAATTGATTCATCATAATACAGAATATTAGTATTTTTTTAAAAAAAACAAGGGGTAAAAATTTATTAATTCGAAAGAATAAATATAAAGCAGAAGGGCAGCTTGCCCAAATCAAAACCAACCCCTAACCAACCTTATCCTTATCAATTAATTGATCTAACATACAACAAAGATCCAAAGGCAAAGAACCCCTCTCAACAATATTCAAACCTTCCAGTCGATCAGACGCCCATTTAGCCAAGAAATCCACCACACCATTCGACTCCCAAAGAATATGGGAAAAAGAAACTGAGTCAAAAGACCCACTCAAACTAAGAATACATTTATTTAAGTTGAAATATTTTTACTTTTTTTTATTTCTTAATATCTAAGGACTAGTAGCATTTAAATGTTTGTGGAAAGATATTGAATGGTAAGGTTATATATCCTCCTCAATTAATCCATTTAAAAAAAAAAAAATCTAAATGTCTTCTAATTAAATATGGTACCCACTCACATGATGATTGCATATATTGAAATGATTATGACATATGTGAATCGATATATTGAATTGAAAATAATAATATACTAGAATGAGATAAGTGGATCAAAAATCAAATACTTACAATTATAAAAAGTAAATACAAGTAATAATAAATGGATTATTTCAAGTCCATCATAATTAGATTTTTTGTAATATAGTTAGTTCAAGTCCATCATAATTAGATTTTTTGTAATATAGTTAGTTCAAGTCCATCATAATTATATTTTTTGTAATATAGTTAGTTTTTATTAAGTGGAGATAAAAATTAGGAAATTAAAATATTTTTAGTAGTATTTCTTATTGTTTTAGAAACTAGTATTGTTATTGTTGGTTTGATGTAAATATTATAAATGTTTAAATGTTAATTTTTTTATTGTTGATAATTGTGCAAGTTAAAGTAATGAATGTTCACTATAGAATTTGTTATACATGAGGTAGAATGATGATGATGTGAATCATTCTCCTATTATGCAAATAATTTGAGGTATGATATTTTAGGGATTATTTTCTTTTCTTTTCTTTTTCATTTGTTCTATATGAAATGATTTCTTGTAAATTTATTTAACAAAAAAAATAATGAAAAATTATTATAAAGTATTGTGTGTGATAATCTATGTTGATTTATTCATAAGGACTAAATGCAAGACCGTGCAGTGTAAATTTTTGTAATATGTGTATTGTTCATGCACATACTATTTGAATATGATACTCAACTTCATTAGCATAACATATCTAATTCTCAAACATGAAAAACATTAGAGTATGATGACATGTTTAGTGACATTTTATGTCAGGTTTCAGCGCACTTGCCTCTAATTTATAGAGTGTTGATTTTTTCATTTAAATCTTAATTATTTTTGTCATTTATGCTTATTTTCTAACTATCTAAGCCTATTTGACACTAGTGTAGTAGATGTTAGAAGAAGATAGGTTTAACCTTAAATGATATAATTCATAAGAATTGTAGAAATCTTTAAGCATGAATAAAATGTTTAAGACATTGTATTATATTTATCAATGAATTTCTACTAATTCTATACATTAAACCAACGAAGTGCTTTCTGTATTTGGTTATGATTGATTTGGACTATAATTTAGCTTCATGTGTAGAAAGAATTAAGTTTGTACTAAAATAGATATTCATGGAAACTTACTTACCATGATTGATGTAATTATTGTGTTCTTTTTTTGGGTTATATTCTTGGTTGTGAATTGCAAGACTTATTTAATTTAGTGTTATGTTTGTAGAGAGTATTAACTTTGTACCATATGTTTTGAAAACTTATTTTCCAAACTTATTGTACTCTTCTTTCTTTGATAAATAGGAAGTAGCAACACTAATTCTAGCACTAGGAAGAATTTCTGATTTTATTGTCCGGTAAAATCTGAGACATGATTTTTTTCAATTGAAAACTTCTTTAAAAAAAATTAAAAATATTCAGTGAACAAATTACTTTATGAGTACTAGATATACTTTCCCCATAAATTTATGGCCTAAAATCACCTCAACCACACCTACATAACTTTTCTACCACTTGACTATGATGAAACACTCCTTTGATAACCTTTTGAGTAGCCTTCATCACATAAAAGACACCTCAATCAACCTAGGAATATACTTTGGAGAGTAGTTTCCCTAAAACAATATCTTCGTGTTCCCACTTGAATCATCTTTCTAATTCTACAAATCTATGACATAGTGTAATCAGCACACAAAACTACCTAGAAGAGGACCTATCTTTTAAAGATGGGTTTTCAAAGGATTTAAAACAATTGGGTCGATAAGCTTGGCTGGATTATGGAACAATACGAAATGCTCTCAAACCTGTTAATGACAATTTTCTCTCAAAGGGGAAGATACAAACCAGTATTTTCAATGCAGTTTTCTATATTTAAATGGCAGCATAAAATTTCTGTTTTATTGATCACCTTGCTAAATCTCCTACTTACAGAAAATTTGTCAAGGTTATCCAGATAACAATTTTCTGGCAATTTGGAACTCAATAACAGAGATAATAGAAACAAGACAGAATTGGCTGCAGATTTGTATGAATTTGAAAATTAAAATCTTAAATTTTAAAAAACAACTTTGAACTCAATACACAGAAATTCAATAAAAACATGATAAAATTGGGCACCAGATTTGAATGACCTTGAAAATTGAAAGCTTGAATTAAAAAACACTAGAAATTGCAATACCAAACGCACCAAAGACAGGCACATAATTTTGTAGTAGAATAAGTCAAGGCATAAAAGACCAAAAATACAGCAGCCAACATTTCCAAAGTCATAAGTGTATGTAGCCATTTTCAATAAGGAATCCAACATAGACTAGGTTAGCTTTCCCTTCACCATAATCTCACTTTAATTATTACTTATCTTGTATAAGAATCCATATAATTGAGCGTGCAAAGTTTTTAATCAATATTCTGCATTATTAAAAGAAGATAAACTGTCAACCCAAATAATAATTGTTGGAAATTAATCTCAATTAACTTCATCATAGATTTTTCATTTTGCTTGCTCCACCATATCTTCTAGAAATTCTCAAATTCCTTGCCTCCAGCTAAATACATTTAAACATTTAAACAATATTTAAATGTTTTTTTTAGATAGTCTTTTTGTTGATGCATGTTTTGTTGTAGCAACAGAAGAAACAGTCAGTATTTTAGGTAGCAACAATTTGGACAGCTAGAGCATATTTGCAACTCATCTATGTTTTCATCTCTATTTTTGCTCTCTGTTCTATTATGTTTTATTTCTCTACTCCTCTGCCCTCTTCCTTCAATAATGATTCAATAATGATTTGTATTGTGATAAATTTATTCTTGCAATATATATAATATGTTTAAATTTTCATTAATGTTCTTCAAATTATTTTTTCCTTTCAATAAAATTAATATGATTGAAAAAGACTTACTTTAGTATTAGACAGACAATCCATTAAAAAATATTTTTAAAATGAAATGATTTACGATTTTCTATAAGAAAAAAGTACATCTAAAATTTTGATCATAAATATTGTTTTTTTTTAAATTATTTTTTATTTCTCCCCACCGTCTTCGGAGGGCGTCGCACCAGGTCACCACTCACGTGAAAAAGTTTACCAGAGACATTACAGTTTATAGGAGATGACTACATTTCAATTCCTACAATCTATATATATAAATACAAATATCATTGTCCTTTATATTTTGAAAATGACTTTATACTAAAAATCTAGAGAGAGAGCACACTGTATTTAATTAAAATCTGAAAAAACAAAAGTCATTATGCATTTTGTACGTTAGTTAAACTCTATTCAATGAATGTTGACAAATAAGAACATCATGGTTATATAGACTTCAGTTAAAATTTTGATAAAAATATACAGTTTTTGTGGTTGACTTTTAATAACAATAATCAGATTTTCAAAAAAAAAGTCTTAAAATTCTATTTACATTGTACACGCACAAGCCTGTACAGTAATAATCTGTGATCTATATAACTGTAATGTCCCGACTTAGTAATAATCTGTAATCTATATAACTGTAATGTCCCGACTTTATAATGCTCTATTTTGATTTGAATAAATTTTTACCCCTCTTCTAATTGTCAGTAATGCCTTGCCTTACTCCCACCTCCATGTATTCTTACAATAATCCCAAATGTTCTCCACCCATCTCTCTCTGCCCTTCTAACATACAAAATAATCAGCCCTATGGAAATGCTTACAATAATCCCAAATGTATGCATTCTTCGTCGGTTCCAAATTACGACGTATTCCTTAACCATCGTGGTACAGATGTGAAGGAAACTGTAGCAAGTCTCATCTTTCATAATCTTGATAATAAGGGATTGAAGGCGTTCCTTGACAAGAATTCAATCCATGTTGGGAGCAACATACCTGAGGCAATAGAGGAGGCTCTTTACTCCGCATCTGTGCATGTTGTCATTATTTCTGCTAATTATGCGGAGTCGAGGTGGTGCTTGAAAGAGCTGAATCTGATCCTCAAAACTGGGGCTCCCATAATACCAGTATTTTGTGGAGTTGAGCCTTCGGAACTTCGAATGAAAGATGAAGATGGTGTGTATGCTCGAGCGTTCCAAAGGCATGAGCAATCTGGGAGTTTTGAGCATCATACAGTTGAGGAGTGGAGGAAGGCACTTCATGAGGTTTCATATATCAAGGGCTATTTTTTTAAAGGGTAAAATTATTTATTGCCTGTTTGTTTCAGCTAACGATAATTCATTTGTTAAATTTATTTAGATGTAATGAGTAAACGAAGAGTCGATGCAAACTAAACTATATAAAAACAGTATATACCTTGTTGCCGTCAATTTGTTTTGATGAGAAAAATTGGTAATTTTTTAATTTGCTGTGGATTTTAAAACATTATTTCTTTTTGTGCATGCTCTTATATTATGAGATTAATTGTTCAATTTAAATTAAAGTTTTTAATTAATATTTTTTTTATATTTTGGTTTATACAGTGCATTCTATGTTTTGATTTACTTATGTGGTTCATCTGAAATCGTACTAATAGACGAGTCTTATTAGAGAAGTTACTGTGATTTTAGATGAGCCACATAAACAAGTGAAAGCATAGAATGTGTTGTTTAAGCTTGTCCCTATTTCATTTTTAAGCATCTTAACCATCAGTTTGTTTATAATTAATATTGTGAATATAAAATTGAATTTGACTGATATAGTTTTA
Source organism: Sequoia sempervirens (assembly GCA_007258455.2). Taxonomy (NCBI): domain Eukaryota; kingdom Viridiplantae; phylum Streptophyta; class Pinopsida; order Cupressales; family Cupressaceae; genus Sequoia; species Sequoia sempervirens. Next base: position 834,591,915 of record VDFB02281492.1, read on the forward strand.
AAAGACATTTATTGTATGTATTGCAGAGATCAAGGAGAGCTGCTGGAACAAATTGCAATGCATATCATAAAGCTTATTGAAAGAAAAAAAATATCAACCAAGACAAAAACCGAAAGGAAATTTTCACAACAATCATATAATTTGATTGTAAGAAATAGCTCAATTTCCAAAAACAATACTTTTATGACAAAATTGTAGATATAGTAATGTAAATGATGTAGAAGTTGTGGAGGATATATTTTAATTATACATATAACTGATATAGTATATTAATTGATCTTCATCAAACCAACTTACTTCCACATCATTTCTATGTTATAATTTGGGGTTGACAACTTCCTTGGGCAATGAATTTACTTAGCATGGATGACATTTGACATATTGTGAGATTGATTCATGCATTTCACATGGCATTCACTCATTAGGATTTGAATAGTGTTCTTAACAATTTGAATAAGGCTCTTAAGAATGTCTGTGCCATTCAATTTTCTCATAGGGAGTTGTTAGGAACTCATCAACTATGAAAGGTGACTATATATCATTACCTAGGGCTACAATATCCTTATTTAGAAGTAATTTGGTTACTCTTTTTTATCTTTAATCTAGTGTTAATGAATACAAGGATTACATGTGTAATAAGATCTATTTGGATCTCTCTCTCTCTCTCTCTCTCTCTCTCTCTCTCTCTCTCTCTCTATATATATATATATATATATATATATATATATATATATATATATATATCGTATAGGTACATGTATATATATATATATATATATATATATATAAAAATTATTCAAGCTATATCAAATTTATTTGAAGGACTAAAGGTGATTTGAGTATAGCCTCGTATTAAAATAATAAGATAAACAACATAATAGAAATATTAACTATGTAGAGATTTAATCCAATAACAATGTCATTAAGTCAATAAACTTTTATTATTAAAATAAAAAGGAAAGTAGAAATCAACCAACCCACAACATATTAACCATATAGACACTAGATATACATGGAAAAACTCTTGCAAGAATAAATTCAACCTCAAAGAAACCTAAACTTGTATTACAAAAAATAATGTATATAATCCACTTATTTCTTTAATTGTAAAGAACCTTATAATCCATTATTCCATGCCTGTCTAATATTAATAAAATGACAATTATTACTTATAGATTCAATCTAAAAACATTGATCCAACTAAGCACTATTCTTTATGCTTCTAGCTCCATCCAATAATGTAATATTCGTCCTATTTATGTATTTTATTGTGACATATATGGATTCTTTTCCTACCTTAAAATAAATACTTGGTTACAAAAGTCATCAAAATATCTAGAATATTATTCCCCTCTATCATTTGACCTTAATATTTTATTTTTTAAACCATCTAATTTTCACCAAGAACTTAAAAATATTCAAACTTACTAAAAAAAACTCAAATTTATACCTTAGGAAATAAATCCAAGTATAATGTCAAGTATTTATCAATAAATGAAAAAAACTATAAATATTTTTTATTTGAAGTAATCTCTACAAGACCAAAAACATCTAGTAAATAACCTCTAATCATCTATTTTACCTAGTGCACTACCAAAAATAAACTTTACTTTACTTCCCACACACAATACACTAACAAGATTAAAACCCACACAATAACCAAACAAATCATCCAACATATTTTTGTTAACAAGGGTCTTACACCCTTTTTCACTAGTGTGACCTACCCTATGGTACAAAAACATCTTGATGAATCTAGATTTTCAATTATATAAGATAAGTTATGGTGTGTAGAAGTATTAAGATTAAATTATATCTTACACCAAGATCCCTTACCTAACACTAGACTCCCTCTAGCCAACTTACAACCACTCATGTCAAATATAACCTGCAATCCAACATCATTCATATTTTAAAAACTAAAAACAACTTGCATGCTAATCCTAGACTTCAAAGAACATCTATGAGAGATCATCCACTCATATCACTCAACATAAGTCTTATGTTCTCCTTACAAACAATCCAATATAAAATATTATAAGGTGCACCTCAATACCATCGTATAATTGTATAAAAAATCATTTTATATAATGGGTCACAAGATATGAGGAATCGAATCAATCAGACATGAACCTTCACTAACAATGTTAGTTAAAATGAAAAAATATCATTTTTCTTATTGAAGGATTTATCAATAGAGGATTCTTCAAATTCCTTATTTACACTACTATATTTCATATTGTAGTGTCACAAATTGTACTCCCTTAAGCTAAAAGAACAATTTCATGATTTATTTGGAACTCACTTTATTATCCTCTTCGTTGATGCATTTTAGAGACATTCCCTAGCCTTCACCTTTCCTATCAACCAAAAGTATGTGTCAATGTTACCCTAAAAGGTGCCTTATCAATCATATTTCATCAAATTAACCTCCACAAGTGCTTGTTTTCTAAATAAGTCTTGATTAAGAAAAGCCTAAACTTATAAATAAGATTTGAATGTGTGCAAAAGGGTTGGAAAAGAGTGTTAGCACCCTAGTCTAGGTGTTTTTCCCAATAAATTTGATTTTTTATTTTTGTCGGTCTCTAATATCGGAGATGTGAATTCAAATTTGGGTCTTGATAGTAATTTAATCTCTAAAATTAAAATTAATTTAGTCAACCTACATTTTAATTTATTCCTATGTTCTACTATAAATACATGAATTATTATTTCAAATTAAAAGGAAAAGTAATTACAATACAACAAAGCTCTACTAAAATACATTCATTTTTATAGATTCGCAAAGCAAATTTCAAATTTAATCAAGCTAGTGCTCAATGATTAGAGTTTGATGCCAATGGAAGGACATGATGGAATCTAGGTTTTGAATATAGTTTTTAGCTTCCTTCGTGTACCTAATGACTTGTTTCCAAAGTGTTCTCATCTTCAAACTTTGATTTCTTTGTTACTCAAAGTAATGTCTTTGCATATTTGGATTTTCCCTAGGGTATTTAACTTTCTCTTGGGTTGATCTTACCTTTTATCATTTAGGATACTTCTCTAACACATTTGAATAGGAATTTTTTCATTTTATCTCATTACAACCTTAGATACACTTAAGGTTAGGAGAAAACACATGTATCAATCAATCAACTATTCATGGAGGTAAAAATGCTAAAACAATGGTTTGACCAAGGAGAACTCCTATGTTGCCACCCCTTTCCTCCTCATTGCTATGTGTAGTGTATAAAAATGTATCCCTTTACATTTTCACACTTTTTTTGGGTCCTCCTAATTAAATTGGTCTTAATTAGGCCTTAATAAGCTCAATTATTCATCTGCAAGCCTAATAAATTACATTTTTCAAAGGGGAAACCCAACAATAATTAATGCCAACACATAACACTTTACCTTGAGCAATGTGTGTTCTAGGAATAGGGACATGGGATCCATTTTTCCATGGGTGAATTCATCCTCCCTAGGCCTTCGAACCTAAATTTAAAATAATTTTTTGGTGGTATTTTAAGGTCCTTGAATCCATATTTCAATTTCGGCTTGTAATATTTTAATTTTGGGAAATTAAGGAGGCATACCTATAAATACAAGGTTATTTTCTAAGTTTCACCCAAAAAATTTCAATTGAGCAAAGTATAGAAAATTTTATGATCAAGAGCATTCAAGAGGATTATCAGTGATTTATTGTAGCAATCAAGATTCAATCATTATGTAAAAGTCTTCTTGCATCATGCATTTTTTAGAGCTAACATTGTGATGTAGGTTTCAAGATTCAAGCCAAGCATTCAAAGTATCAATTCAAGCATCAAGATCCACATCAATTGAAGCCATTTCATGCAAGTTTCAGATCTCCATTCAAAGGTTTATTCAAGGATTTGTTGAGTTGCAACATAGCTTGTTCATTCATCATTCCTTTCATGCTTTTATTATTTCAATTCAAGGTTTAATTACCCAGACAAGGTTTGAACAAGGAAAACCCCCATTCACCAAAAAAAAAACAATTTTTCCCCTCTTGTATTTGTCTTGTAGATTTTAGGTTGAAGAAGGATTAAAGACCTCTTGAAGAGAATGATTGGAAAAGTTGTCAAAGTTGTCAAATCATGGAATCTCACCTACACATCTAATTTCTAACTTTTCGACACTAAAACTAGGATAAGTTGGAAGCTACAGATCAGTATCAGAGGCTCCTAAAATTTTGTTGAAAAGCTTGACAAAGACCCATTCGCCCATGGGTGAATGAGTCTTAGACAACCTTCAAAAAGTGCCTTTTGGTGACTACTAAACATCATTATGCCCTTCTTAGATCTACAAAAAAATTATTATTTATGTCTATCATATGCTTTCTATTATTGTTGCATGTTTGAATTGGCATAATTAGGTTGATTTTCTATTTTTAGTTTTTCTCCCAAAAGTGTTGTTTAGCCTTGTACCCCATCCTCAAGCATAAGGAAATCGATATATTTTCACATTGAGTTGATTCACCTAAGGGTTGTTAGTTAATTCATTGTGGGGATCTCATTTCCTAATGAAAGTAGGAAGAGAGGGTCTATTATCACCCTCTTGACATACCTTTCCATTTTAGGAAATCCTCAACCCTTTTTTTATCCATTTCACTATGATTTTATAGGTTTGGATCCAAAGACGCCAATTTGTAGAGAAAAAGAGTAGAATTTAGATTTGTAGGTTTCAGGCCAAAAAGTTGTATATCAAGGTCTACAGTTCTTAGCCAAGGACACCAACACCCTTGACCTCCAAATTTGGCTTCAAATTTGTAGAAAACATACAAAAAATTCTACCCTTCTCAATTTTGTCTTTAGTCTATGCCTTTCCTATTTCATCTATGCAAATAAATTTCATTTTCATTTTAGGTTCGATAGTTATTTAAATCAATTAAATCCACTTTAACTTCAATAAATTTTCAAGACAACAAAAGAACCAGGTCCAAGGAAGATTGGATCTCCTTTTAGGTTGTAAGACAATCTTATAACCTTGTTGGTTTGGCTTCTAATGTTTATGCAAAGAAATATTGATCTTAGTAATCTATAAACTAGGTCTAGGGTCTATTTTTCCACATCACACATACAATTCCAACATTAAACTTTAATCTCACTATGGGTTTTAGATCAACCTTTTGACTTAGACCTTACCTTATCCCTCTTTTTCTTGCCACTTATTTCCATGGTCTAACCCATACATATAGTGCATCTTTAGAATAATCATTTATGAATTTCCACTTCATTTCATCACCAAGAAAAGTGAAAAAGAGGGTATCAATTTTAGGATTTTTAGTGGAACCACTCAGTGCAACAGTTATATTCTCTAGAGACTTACATAAAGAGAAAAGTAACAAAATACACTTATCCTTCTTCTAGCTTCAAGTCAATACAACTTATCTAACTCAAATTGAGATTAAATACATTTATATTCTCAATTACAAAGTCTCCTTCCTTTATTTCTAAGGAGTATATTTTTTAAATAAGTATTTTTTCTCAAACCCTTCATTTAATAGATCTTGTTTGTTCTCTTCAATATTAAATAAATGTAGTAGCCTTTCCTAAGAAAAATAAGAGAATCGAATCTACAAGACATAACTAAATATTATTTTTCACCTTATTATCCCTATTTCTCCAATAATCACTAGATAGATGACTAATGTCAAAAGATTATGAATTCCATTGGAACATTGAGTTGGATCTACTCCCCCTATGTAGGACCATATTTTTTGGTCCATATTGCAAGACCTTTTTCCTTGAGTTTTGTATCCCATGGGATGAGGATGGATCTTGTGTGCCAAAAACTTTAGATAAGTTTCTACTTGGGCTACATATATTGGATATTATGAGATATGGGTATTGGATGCCATTTTTTTAGTAGTTAAGTGGTAATATTTGGGTCATATTAGGGTGAGTGCAAAATCATGGTGGTCTAAAAAGTGGCAATATGACAAAAAAAGGTGGCTAACAACTTTTTTTCTCTAAATTTGATGAAACGAAAAGGGTTTATTGAGAAAATTGCCATCTTTCCACCAATATGAGATATTCCTTATTTATAATTAAATAGATAATTATTATTTATTTTCTACATGCATTATGACTAAATTCTTGATTGATAGGCTAACTAAAAAACATCTATAATTCTTAAACGATTTCACATTTTTTGAATCCAAAAGATGTGGCACATTTTATGCTTCCCATACTATAGGATAAAAAAATGAATTTCATAAATGGGTATGTGCAGGATCATGATGGGCCAAAAAGTGGTGATATGATGGGTTTTTGTAGGGTATGTGGCTGACGACTTTCTTTTTAACCAAAATTGATGAAATGAAAAGGGTTTTAAAGGATATTCTCAGCTTTCCACCAATATAAATTATGCTTTACTTTGAATTTAATAAATAATTATTATTTATTTTCTATTTGAATTACAACTAAAGTCCTAATTGATAGGCTAATTGAAAAATATATATATCTTTCAAATAGTATCACATTTTTTGAATCCAAAATATCGTCACATTCTATGATTCACATACTATAGGATTAAAAAAGAAGAAATGAATTTCATGAATTTTTGACCAAGTTAAGGTGGTTAGACATACGAGTTTTTATTTTTTAAAATTGTAATAAAAATTCATAATTAATTATTTACTTGGAAAAAATATAAAAAATATGTATCACATCAGGACATGAGTCCTCTACTTATATCTAAAATCTTATAAAAAAATATTATCATTTTATTGTGGTTAGGGTGGTAGATAGACACCTACTTCTTATTTTTCCTTGAAATTTAAGTACTCTGCATTGAAATTTCAAATTTTCACCAAATAGATTTTTATTTTTTAAAAATAAACCTAGTAGTTTAGAAACTAATTCAATTTTCTAAAAATTCTATTCTTACATATTTTTGAAATAATATAGATGCTTATTCAAATTTTTCGTCAAGTTGCCTAACTCTGATTTTTCTGAATTTTTTGCCAATTAAGGGCCTGTTTTTTCCATGATGATCCTGCACATACCCAATTTTTTGACCAAGATGTGGTGGTCATAAAAACAAGTTTTAATATTTTTAAAAAGTTCTAATAAAAAATTCATAACTAATTATTTACTTGCAAAAATATTACAAAAAATAATGTCAAAAAATATATCTGAGTAAGTTTCCTCTACTTATATTAAAAGTTTCAAAAAAAAAATTACTTTTTGCTTGTACTTAGGTTGGTCAAGCATACACCTACTTTTTATTCTTTCCTGAAAATTTAGTACTACTACATTGAAATTTCAAATTTTCACCAAATATCTATTTACTCTTTTCCAAAAAATGACTACTATCTTAGAAACCATATTCAATTTTCTACATATTGTGTTCTTACCTATTTTTTAAATTATTTTAATAACTTATTCAAATTTTTATGTCAAGTTACCTAACTCTATTTTTCTAAATTTTGATTGCCAATTAGAGGCCTAGTTTGGACCCACATGATTTTACACTGATCCATTAATTAAAGTCTTAAGTAAAAATTATTAATTAAGTGAAGGGGTTCAAAATGGGATAGTAAAATTCTATAGCAAATGACTATTTTAAAGTGTAAAGATTTTTTCTCAATTAGGAAAAAAAAATTTGATGTTAGCAAGGGTAAATATAGAGATCAAGACATGTTTTCAATATAGTCAAATAACTTTTAATGTCAAAGTTAAGAAAGGTGATAAATCATTAGTTGTACCTCTCTGAGTGATTTTAATTGCATGTTGAATCATTATTACAATAAATTTTCTTATTGAGAATTTATTTAGTTAAGTTTTTTATTTTCACCATTAAGTTGTTACTTCATATGCTAGATTACTTACTTAAAAACTTGAAGATGTGTCCAGTAATCAATCTTTATTGATTAATTAAAATTATAAATTTCAATTATGGTTTAAACTCTTTTATTTTTGTACTTGTTGATTTTAGTAACTTGAAGCTAAAGAGTTGGTCAATATAAAAAGGTTAGAAGTTTTTCAAAATAGTGATTAGAATTTCTAATGCAAACAATATAAGGGTTATGATATACTTATAGATTCAAGTAGAAAATTGAAAATACAATTGTTCTATGAAAATAAACAAAACTTAGACTTGGGTATCAATAGCTTCCTTTTTATGTTTTCCTTTCCATTAATAGTAATGATGTGTAAATTTAGTGCAATGGAATTATAAGAGTATTGTGTATATAAATTTTGTAAAGGTTGTTTTGTCATTTTATTAAGTATTTCCAATAGAGGTTAAATAAAACTAAGGTAGTACACTATAACACATATTGTGGAAAACTTGAAAATGTTGTGTTTATGACTCAAGTTTGAGATATAGGGTATCCAACTTGGGATGATGGTGTGGTTGACATCTAGGATAGTCTACCTATGTATACCCTTATGTTAATTATGTTTGATGTAAAGATAGAATGTTTTGTTGCTAAGTGTGTTTGATTATGTACTACAAATCCCCTAGTGATGACCACTCCAATTGGAGAAGTCTTTGCTAGTGTACTTAGGGTTGAGGGAATCCCCTATTTTTATTTCCAAGCTTTATTAATCTTTGGTTATAATGTGTTTTCAATGAATTATCTAACCATACTTGCACCTATAAAGTCACTAAAATAATACATGTAATGCAACCACAATGAAACACAGAGAAATATAGCAAATACATCATCTTTCACAATCAAGTTAAATCTTGTGTACCAAATGTTGAAATAACAAGGTAAAAAACACAATAGAAATATTAACTATATAGAGATTTAATCTAGTTATGATTTAATTAATTTAATAAAATTATATCAATGAAACAATTATAAATAAATTAAAATAAAAAAACTCGTGAAATATAAACTGTATATGCACTAGATATAGTTCTCAAGAAATTATTGTAAGAAAAAAATCCACCTGAAAGATATCCAAGCTTGTATTATTCCAAACAACATGTAATATGAAAAAATAATAATTTTATCCCTCTAATAAGTCTATTAAAGTAAGAGAACTTATAAAAGAACATTAAAATAAACTATCCCAATGATTCTAATATATAGAAAATTTAACAACAAGAAACCATCAAGTGGTAGTCAAAACTACAAGTCAGAAATACAAGCCATGACAAAAATATAGCACCCATATAATCATAATCAAGCATATTAAATAGTTTATAACTTCTCCTTCATCTATTACACATACCAAACCCTTCTTATGCATCATAGATGTCACATGTATTGACATAATGATCAACTTGACCAAGATCCCAATCTTAGGCACTCCATGAGGGTATTTAGTGCTTGTGTCATATTAACCAAATAGGGATGATGTTTTGTAAATATTAATTTTTAAAATTTTAATGCAACCTCCCTATTCAATTTTCTTGTTACATTATATCACAAAAATCTCATTTAAATAATTTTATAAAATCCTTATCCACATATGGGCATGACACTTTACCCACTCCAATATGTATAAAAATCATACTTTATTTATTATCTACATAGTTAAGTATAATTAATCAAGAACTAAGATAATAAGGTGAATTGCACCTCTTATTTTATTGCATAAACACAACCTCAATCTCATGCATTCGTCCAAAAATTACTCTATTCAATAGCATCACTTGCATGCTTGTCTCCACTAAAATCACATGAAATCTAGTATTTACTTAACTTAATGGACCATTATTCCTTGGATCACAACTCCACACAATAACATTCCAAACAAGACTATAACACATCTTTGTGCAACATTTCTCACCTATATAACATCCAACTACACATAGGTCCACATTATTTCAACTTTCCATTAATTAGTTTAGCACCATGTGAACATTATAGATGTGGAGGATCTATGCCACACTGTAGCATCATAAATTGTCACCCCTAACAATTTCATGCTAGGTTTAGCTACCCCTATTTGATTAGACCTCGTTATGCTTGTAAATTACTCATTTTATGGTCATCTTCATAAAATCAAAATTAAATTAGGAATTATTATTTAATATTTATTTAATGACATTAAAAAACACAAAATAGGTCTCGACTAGGGTTCCACCACCCCTTTCCAACCTATTTTGGCCCTAGTTTAAATATGTTATTGTCTACATCTTAAAGTTTACAAATTTAAATTCATTTATTGACTTTTGATAATTAATTTTACGAAAAAATGAATCAATGCATAAATATAATTATTTTTCACCATTTGAAATCTTTGCAAAAATTGGAATATTAATTCAGCATCCTTAAAAGTAGTCAAGAGCAGAATTAGTAGAATTTACAGTATTTATCATTAATCAAGATTCATGTTTGTAATGTGTCATGTTTATATATGATTTCATTCATGGTTTATATTTATTTTTTTGTGAGTACTAACACTTGTAATAAATTCAATTAAGCAACTAATTCACCTTGTTTGAGATGAGTACAATGACTTCATACCATCAAGGAAAGCATATTTGAGTGGTAAGTTGCATTACCTATTAATTTGTCACTTATTTTCATTCATTTTCCTTTGCCCTCAACTGAGGGTAAGCACTCTTTACATCAACATCATAGATGTTGTGGAAGTAGAAACACTGAAACATGGCTCAATGACTTAGGCAATCCCCTATATAGCACAACCATTTCTCTCATCTCTTGTGTGTAGGTGATAGATTTGAACTGGATTTGGGAAAGGATGGAAGACCTAATTGCAAGATCAAGCATTCAAGCCTCCTATGTTAACAAATTAAGGCAAGTGAAATTAATCATCAATAGAAAAGGTTTGAAGATAAGTCTAGAAAGGAAGAACCTAAAGACAATGACCATCTAAGATCTAGTTTTTTATTATTGAGATTTTTACTTCTTGGTCTAGGGCACTAGCACCCTTGTCCAACTAGTTTGAGCCCAAATTCATATGTCAAGTTCCTATCTCTGCACCCTATTGTTTTGTGACTAATTTATGTGTTTCATCTTTTCATTTCATTGTAATTGCATCACTCTTTTATAGATTAACAATTGAGGGTGAGTGAACAAATATGGGGGCCCAAAAAGGGGTCTTAAGTGGCCACTTTTTTTTTGAAATCGGGAAACACTAACCTTGGATGAGAAAAATTTGAAGGTAGTTACACTCAAAATTTTAAGATGCAACAAAAAAAAGAGTCGTAGTGCTTTGAATCTACTTTTGAAAATACTATTTTTTTTAAAATGGTAGAGATTAAGGGGTTAAAAAAGGGGCATATAAATTGGTCTTATTTTTTCAAAAAAAACATAACATGGCATCTAGTGTGGCCCCCCTAAAATGTTAACTTTTTTTAGTATTTTGAAAATCACTTTAGTGAGAAATTAGCTAACACCATATAGTTTATCCTCAATTTTTAAATGCTAATTTTTAATGAATATATGATATTTTACTAATTTTCAAAGTGGACACATCCTGAAAAACATAAATTTGATCATGTTCCCCCCTAAATTTTTTGAAAACTAATTAAAAATAACTTTTTTTAATATGACACTAGAATGGAATATAGTTTTTAAAAATGTAATTTATTTGAAATTTCAATGAATAGTTAAAAATAAAGTAAAAAATACCAAACATTGGTTTTTCATAAAAATACATACATCAATAAAAGAAATTAAAGATGAAAGCCTTAACATACTCAAAATGTGAAAAAAACATATATGCTTAGATAGCTAAGAGAAATATTAACATTACCAAGGTGTTCTTTTACTTGACCTTGAATCATGTACAAAATTGATGGGGAGCACGCTTGAGATAATGTGATTTTTTTTAGAATCTAAAAACCACATCTTTGGCTATTGGAAAGTTTGTCCAAGACTTTGGGTTGGAAATCCAAGGAAAATACAATCCAAAGGCTTGGAAATTCCCAAAGCCAAAAAAATGTGAGCACATTATAACATGATCATGTTATTTGAATGCATTCTCAAAATGTGAGTGTGTTATTAATGCACTCATGTTATGTGAATGCTTTCACAAAACATGAGTGTGTTATAACATGCTAGTGCTTTGTTCTACATTGAATTTTTTTCTTTTTTTCTCTTTCTTCTCCTTATCTTTTAGTTCAAAACTATATGAAATAATATCTTTTAGTGAAACTAGGTATAAGTTGACATTTACTTTCTTATACTTTAAGTTATATTTCATGTATATATAGTTTTAGGATGTTTGAGAGTGGTTTTGGATCTCTAGGAGTTATAATGAGAATTCTAGTTTTTGGAAGATATTATAATTTTTTAGACTATAAAATTTCAATAATCAACATGTCAAATTTTAGTAATCAACTAGGTCAAATTTCAATAATCAGCAAGTTGTATCATCTCTCTCTCACTCACTCATTATTTATCCCTTACACTCTAGACCTCTCTATCCCTTGAGATCAAGACCTCTCTCTCTCTCTCTCTCTCTCTCTCTCTCTCTCTCCCTCCCTCCCTCCATCCTCCCCTCTCTATATCTCTCTACCTCCTCTCTCTCTCTCTCATTCTACCTCTCTCTCTTGCTTGATCTCCCCTTCCCTCTATAATTTTATCTCACCTCTCTCTCTCTCCCTACCTCTCACTCCCTCCCTACCTCTCACTCCCTCCCTTCCTCCTTTCTCTCTATCTCTCTATTTCACCTCTCTCTCTCCCTCCATACCTCTCCTTCCCTCTTTAATTCTCTCTATCTCCCATTTCCATTGTTATTAAATAATGCATCATACCCATAATATTAATCCATTTCTTACATAACCCCATGAGAGATAAACATGCATACAAGTAGTCATAATTCATAGATAAAATATACAAGACACAAGATAACACAAGTTATACCTTAGGAAAAACCTTAAGAGGGAAAAACCAATCCTTTAAAAGAATCCATACTCCTATTATTTAGCAATAAAACATTACAAGAGTTACAATTAATACCTTTCAAGCATCAAGCCTCTCCAATGTATCCTCATATTTCCAAGCATGAATCCACACATCCCATGCCATGCTTCACATATACACTCCTCAAAAACACTCAATAATGGAAGCCCACTCACCTATCCAGCCTTAACCACTAAACATGTGCTTATTTTTATAGACTCAAGCTCACACAAATACAAACAAGTGGTAAGATAAGACCATGTACCACAAAACCATGTGAATATAAAACCAATGATCCCTTATTTAATATTGGGTACTAATTTTTCACTTTTTTCAATATTTCTCCAATATTAAATTATTATCCCATGTCACTCACACACTAAATAATAAAACAATGTTACAATACAACATAAAGTGGTCCCCAAATAATTACCTAGTGTGATTAACCATGACTCCTAGGTGCATCACAACTAAATAACTATTCAATTATAATATGATAATATAACATTTTATGCATTGGTGTACAAACTATATCCCAACATTCTCCCACTTGGTGTATACATTTCATAAGGGATCAATCAATAAAATAAATCCTCATAGAAATACATTTAACCACATGAATATCCAACATGCTCTTGTGCTCCATCAAGATGTACCTACAATATGAAAAAAAGTGACTGCCATCTCAAGAAAGAACTCCTCTCATCCTCCAGCATGCCATCTATGGATGAAAAGGAACATGCCAAGTTGAAGATGCACCAATCCAAGAACACATGCATCAAATCAAAGTGATAACAAAGGCTTCAAACAAGTTGATATCATAGGTGAAAACCCACATGATCAAAAATAGCATCCAACCATCCATACCTCCAAGGTATCATTTAGTACATTAGTAAACTCATGCCAAGAATATATGCAACCCATAAACCATAATTAAGCTTCATGTATCATACATGTCAATGAAGAGCATACATATCTAGGAACTCCCACTGCATGGCTAATGTCATAGCATTTCAATTCCCAATCAACACTATATCAAGGTGTGATAAATAATTAACAATGAAGTACCATGAAAAATAACAATGATCTACACATGCAACGCCAACAGTTGCATAATCTCTCACAAAATGTCACCACAATCCTCTCAAACCATATGAACATGAACCTCCAAGAAGGAACCATAGAATGAAGAGAGAAAACCTATAAACGATAAATTTCCTTCTACCAACACCTCAAAAGTGCAATGCTATGTAAAGTATGATATACTAACAACCCCAAGTGAAAAGCCTTAACAACACCCAAAACAACGTTCAATCTCTTAGATCAAACAACATATGAATCATGTATAATGCTAACATGTATGTAAGCCTCTCTAACTAAGAATATCAAACTCAAAGTGTACATTCCAAAATCAAGAAATCAACCCAATAACCATCTCCTAAAATCCTCATCAATGAATGATAATATAAACTCAAATGCACAAGGAGATAAACATGCCAAACATCTCTCAAAATAAATCCTACAAAACTAACTATCCATAGCTCAAGATCCATATCTATGAAAGATAAAGTAATATAAAAAAATGCTTAACAATCCTTGAATGAGTCTGCAAAATCAATAACCATGACTCAACTCATTCTCATGATAAATCAAAGCAAAAAACATAATCACATAAAAAATAGGATGGGAAATACCTATTAGATGATAAAACCATCAAATAAACCAAGAGTGGGGAATGAGAATGCTCCTCCAGGATAACCAAGTCATGATGACTCACTCCAAGAACAATCTCCTCTATAGTTCCATCATCAACTCAGATCCATATCTAGGCAAAGGCTCCTCAGTCTTCATATTGAAACCTCTGAAGAGTAACCATCTCAAGCAAATGTGTCTAATGACAAGAGAACTCTAGCCTCACCCACATCTCCAATATCCATGAGGACCTCCAATCGATCAATCCATGCTAAGATCCAAATGCAACACCACACTATCATGAAGCTCCCAATAAAATGACCAATATATTCAATACCAAGAGAACCAACAAGATCAATGTTAAAGATCCAACTGTAGAATTAGGAAACTATCTTGACATCATGATCTAACCATCTCCTCCTAGGAGATCACATGCAACAATGCATGCATCCTAGTCTCAAGAGAACATGTAACATTTCAAACTCTAATCTAGAATCAAGAGTATAACATGACATAATACCAATCACATGAAGATAACCATCACCAATGATGAATCATGTCACTGCCAACAACTCCCACTAAACTATGATACTAATCTACACACCGCATCATGACAACCATATCTTCCATGAAGATCATCCAATTCCACACATGCAACTAAAATTCCAATCATACCAAGTAGAACCAAGATCTCCAAGCCAAGAAGATACAACCACCTTCAAACAATCAGGAACCAATCCTACACTATCAAATCATCACTATAAAAAATCTCCCACTAAAAACTATAACCAATGAAATGGAACCAATCTATCATGACATCGTGATAAAAACACATGTTACAAGTCACGTCAACTGACTAAACAAGTACTCTAACCATCCATCCTCTCATCCAAAATAAACATACCAATGCCTAAATAACCACAAACAAGGCCAATGAACAAATTTTGCATCAACACTAAAACAATCTCATGGATATAGACAATCCACAACTGATTCATCCCATTGCATGAAAATGGGTAGCTAATCTACAACCTATATAACTCATAGATACTAAATAATGAATCATGCAAACAAATCATCACAATAGTAACCTACAAGCTGAGATATAAAAGAAGATAATCATGTAGATAACAAGACTCAAACACCAAATCAACCACATATCTAATTTTCTAGACATATCCTTAAATGAGTAACCATAGTTAAGGAACTAATCCAACATTAGGAGATAAGAACAAACTCCTAACACTAAATTAAATCACCACCAAACAACCACATCATGATCATGTCATGTCAATGCTCAAATGAACTTGCATATCCATGGTCCACCATAATCATAGCCAATGGTGTACTTATACTCAACTATCACCTGGATATGAGACTCTAAGTCTCTATTCGTGTCAACCCATGTCCTCAAAAATGAAGACAAACTATGTACCTATCACCATCTAATTCAAAACCTAGAAAACACATGTAAACCTATATCAATAAGTATCAAATTGATAATGATTTGTATCATCATAAATATCATATAAAAACATGTACTCCCTCAAGGTTTTTCCTCTTGACTCATTTAGATCCTCACACAATCACACCCTAAATCTTCGGCTCCTACAAGTGATCAAACAAGTACAAAACTCATCCTACACCACAAACTTATAATATGACTAATCTAATGTGTATTACACTATCCATGCTCTCCAATGCCTATTCAAAATTTAAAATCTGATTTTTTATGCAAAAGTTATGCTCAAAACTATGAAACCAAGAATATCTAACTTTTAGGCTCCAAAAACTAATCAAAATAGAAAAAATAAAGGAATTAAACATGTACCATTTCATAGTTCTTGAAACCACCTTTCCAATGAGTATAAGAAGTTGAAAATCTAGCATCCTAGGTGAAATTTATGTCCCTTCGAAAAAAGTTTATCAATTACCCTTATAAGGGTTGTCAGTTAGTGGCGAACTAGTGGCCCCTGAGCAGCATGCTGGTGACGATATGGTGCATGATTTCAAATAATTATAAAATTCATTTAAATTTTTCAAAATTCAAACACCATAGCATAATTCAAACTATATTAAGTTTTAGTTTAAAAATATGGTGGATAAATTTGGAAGGTGTGAGCCTAAGGGCAACATCCCCCATGGAACTAGGGGCCCTATCAAAGGGGCTAAGTCTCTACCAATGGTGGCCTACTAGCCATGGGGCCCTGAATATTGTTGATTTAGATTGTAAGTCCCATACTAATAGTCATCGGTACCTTGACAGTCAGGTACAAGGCACATGCAGGGGTCTATAGACCCCCTACCCTCCACTAAATTTATTTATTTATTTTCAACCATTTAAAATATTTTTACAAAATTTAAATTTTTCAATTTCCAAAATTTTAAAAAAGCCACATGATTTTTTATTCTATAGATTCCCTAGACGATCGTACGACAAGGTTGGGGCTAAAAAAATTGCATTTTTTCATCTTTTCCAAAATAGGGAAAAATTTATATCAATTTTTGTTTCTCGACCATCTTGGATCCAATGGTGAGTTATATTTTTTCTCAAGAGGTCATCCATGAAATTTCCTCTATAAAACCCTCATATAAAAGCTCAATCTAAGAAACCCTTTTTACCTAAATTTTGCATGCCTCAGATCTCTAATAAACCAAACAAATCTTGACAACCCAAAAGTTAAATCTACATATAAACACCTACAACATGTGTTCCATACCATTTATTTTCCTCGATATTTCCTTCATATCCATGGCTTCAACTTTACACATATCTACTCAAGCAAGGGTTATAACAAAAAATATGGAAGCTCACACCTCCCATTAACCATGAAAACTCTTATACCACGTGTTAGGAAATAATGCATCATACTTACAATCTTAATCTATTCCATACATAACCCCATTAGAGATAAACATGCATAAAATTAATCATAATGCATATATCAAATAGACAAGCTACGAGATAACACAAGATATGCCCTAGAAAAACCCAGCCTCCAAAAGCATCCATACTCCATCTATTATTTAGTAATAAAACATTACAAGAGTTATAAGAATAACTCTAAAGCATAAAGCCTCACCATTGAATCCTCATGTGTCCAAGCATGAATCCACACATCCTGTGCCATGCTTCACATATGCACTCCTCAAAAAGACTCAATAATGACAACCCACTCACCCAGCCAACCCTAACTTTTAAACATGTGCTTGCTTTTGTAGACTCAAGCTCACACAAATAAAACCAAGTGGTAAGTTAAGACCGTGTATCACAAAACCATGTGAATACAAAACTATTGATTCTTTACAAAACTATTGATTCTTTATTTAATATTGGGTACTAAGTTTTCACTTTTTTAAATATTTCCCTGGAATATTAAATTATTATCCCATGTCTCACACATTAAATAATAATACAATGTTACAATACAATATAAAGTGGTCCCCAAATAATTACCTAGTGTGATTAATCAATCCTATGTTCATCACAACTAAATAATTATTCAATTTTGACAGTATAATATAATATTTTATGTAATGTTGTATAACACCATATCCCAACATCCCTCTCTCTACCTACCTCTCCCTACATCACTCCATATCACTCTCTCTCTCACCTCCCTGTCTCCCTTCATACCTCTCCCTCCCTCTATTCTTCCCTATCTACTCTCTATACCTATCTCTCCATCCATCACTCACTCCCACTCTCTCTCTACACCTCTCTCCCTCCCTACCTCTCCCCCACTCTCTCATTCCCTCTCTACTTCTCTCTACCTCTCCTTCCCTCTCTACTTATATTTCTCTCCCATATCCCTCTCTCTACCTACCTCTCCCTCCATCAATCTTTATTTCTCTATATCTCACCTCTCTCTCCCTTCCTACCTCTCCCTCCCTTCCTACCTCTCCCTCCCTCTCTCCTTCCCTCTCTACTTCTCTATATCTCCCCTCTCCCTATCTCTACCTACCTCTCCATCCATCACTCCCTACCACTCTCTTTATTTCTCTTTCTCACCTCTCTCTCACCTCCCACTCTATCCCTCCATACCTATCCCTCCCTCTCTCCTTCCCTCTCTACTCTCTATCTCCCTAGTCCCTCTCTCTACCTACCTCTCCATCCATCACTCCCTAGCACTCTCTCTACACCTCCCTATCTCACCTCTCTCACTCATTACCTCTCTACTTCACTCTATCTATCTCTACCTCTCCTTCCCTCTCTACTCTCTCTCTCTCTCTCTCTCTCTCTCTCTCTCTCTCTCTCTCTCTCTCTCTCTCTCTCTCTCTCTCTCTCTCTCTCTCTCTCTCTCTCTCTCTATTTTTTTATTTCTCTCATTCTCTCTCTCACAAGTATGTCTCCCCTACCTCTTTCCCTATTTATCTCTCCTCTCCCTCCCTATACTTCTCTCTCTTGCTTGGCTCTCTCTCCCTCCCTCCCCCTCTTTCTCTCCCACACTCTCCTCTTTATCCCACCATTCTCGCCCTCTCTCACTATTTCCTTCTCTTTATCTCAACATTCTCTTTTGTCTTCTCTTTATCTCACCTATCCCTCTGTACCTCTCCCTTCCTCCCCTTTCTCTCTCCCACCCTCCCTCCTTCCCTATATCTCTATCTATATCTCTCTACTTCTCTCTATCTCACCTATACCTCTCTACCTTCCTCTCCCTCCATCACTCCCTACAACTCTCTCTATTTTTATTTATCTCACCCCTCTCTTACCTCCCTCTCTCTCCCTCCATACCACTCCCTTCCTCTCTCATCTCTCTACATCTCCTTCCCTCTCTACTTATCTTTATCTCCCCTTTCCCTCTCTCTCTCTCATCTCCCTCTTTCTCTCTCCCTTCCTCTCTCCCTTGCCTCTTTATATATCCCCCTATAATGGTTGAGGGTGTAGGGTCTAGGGATTAGGGTTTAGGGTATTGAGTATGGTTGCGGGTGTAGCGTTTATGGTTTAAGGTATAGGATTGAGGGTTGAGGGTTTAGGGTATAAGATTAAGCATATGGGATATAGGGATTAGGGTTTATGATATTGGGTGTTGGGTTTAGGGTTGATGTTATTGGGTACAAGGTTGAATATAGGGTTTAGGGTTTACATATATGGTTGAGGGTTCAGGTATAATTTTCAAGGTTTAGGGTATATGGTATAGGGATGAGGATGTATGGTTTAGGGCTTAAGGTATAGGGTTGAGGGTTGAGGGTTAAGTGTCTAGGTTATAGAGATTAGGGTTTAGGATATTTGGTATAGGGTTGAGGGTATAGGGTTTAGGCCTTATAGTTTAAGTAGAGGGTTGAGGGTTGAGGGTATAAGGTTAGGTGTATAGGGTATGGGGATTAGGGTTTAGGATATTGAGTATAGGGTTTAAGGTATAAGGTATATAGTTGAGGGTTGATAATGTAGGGCTTAGGGTTTAAGTATAGGGTTGAGGGATAATGTTCAAGGTTGAGGGTATAAGGTTGGTGTTATAGGGTATATGGATGAGGGTTGAGGGTGTAGGGTTTAGGGTTTAAGTTATATGGTTGAGGGTTGAGGGATAGTGTTCAGCTTGAGGGTATGAGGTTAAGTGTATAGGGTATAGGGATTAGGGTTTAGGATATTTAGGTTGAGGGTATTAGTTTTAGGGTTTAGGGTACAAGGTTGAATGTAGGGTCTACAGTTTAAGTATAGGGTTGAGGGTTGAGGGTATAAGGTTGAGGGATAATGTTTAGGGTTTAGGGTATAAGGTTGAGGGTATAGGGTATAGGGATGAGATTTGAGGGTTGGGGGATAGTGTTCAAGGTTGAGGGTATAGGGTTAAGTGTATAAGGTATATGGATTAAGGTTGAGGGTATTAGGTATAGGGTTGAGGGTTGAGGGTATTGGGTTGAATATTTAGGGTTTAGGATTTAAGGTTTAGGGTATAAGGTATAGGGATGAGGGTTTAGGGTTTAGGTTTTAAGGTATAGGGTTGAGGGTATAGGGTTTAGGTTTTAAGGTATAGGGTTGAGGGTATAGGGTTAAGTTTATAGGGTGTAGAGATTAAGGTTTAGGATATTGGGTATAGGGTATCAAGTTGAGGGTGTATGGTTGAAGGTAAAAGGTATAGGTTTGATGGTTGAGAGGGGAGAAGTAAAGATGGAGAGACAGATATGGAAGGAGGAAGGTTAGGAGATTGAGAGAGAGAGGGAAGGAGGGATGGAGAGGTAGAGATGGAGAGAGAGAGATAGAGATGAGTATATAAGTAGAGATAGAGAGGAGAGGAGGGAGGAATGAATAGAGAGATAGAGAGAGAGGGAGGAAGGGAGAGAGGTGAGACATAGAAAGATAGTTAGACAAACATATAGATAGAAAAATAGATAGATAGACAAAGATAGATAGAAAGTGATAGAGATAGAGACAGAGACAACCATAGAGAAAGAGACAAAGGAAAAGATAGGGGTAGAGATAGAGATATAGGAAAAGACAAAGGAAGAGACAAATATGGAGATAAAGATAAAGAGATAGAGACACACAGAGAGATAAAGAGACAAACACAAAGAGATAGAGACACAAAGAAAGAGGGTGAGAGAGGGAGGATGGTGGAGATATTAAGAGAGAGGAGGGAGAGAGTGAGAGAGGTATATATGGATATGTTAGATAGAGAGAAGTAGAGAGGGGGAGATAGATAAAATTAGAGAGGGAAGGAGGGAGGGGGAGAGAGGGGTGAGATAGAGGAAATGAGAGAGAGAGCAAGAAGGATGGAGGGAGAAGTAGAGATGGAGAGAGAGGTATAGAGAATTATATAGAGGAGAGATATAGAAGGAGAAGTAGAGAAAGGTTTAGAGAAATATATAGGAAAGGAGATATAAAATAAGTAGAGAGAGTGTAGAGGGAAGGAGGGTAAGAGAAAAAATGGGGGAGGGAGAGAGAGAGATAAACAAAGAAGGAAGGAGGAAGACTAGGGGATTGAGAGAGGGAGGTAGGGAGAGAGAGGAGGGGAAGGAGGGAGGGAGGGAGAGAGAAATATATAGAGAAATAGAGAGAGAAATAGAGAGGTAAGGAGGAATGTTGGAAGATTGAGAGAGAGGGAGAGAGAGGGAGAGGAAGAGGGAGATATGAAAGAGGAATGGAGTAAGAGGTAGAGAAGGAGAGAGAGAGATCGAGGGAGTGAGGAGGAGAAGAGGGAGGGAGGTGGAGAGAGAGGTGAGATAGTGAGAAGTATAGAGGGAAGGAGAGAGAGAGAGAGAGAGGAGAAATGTGCAAATATTGAGAGAGAGAGGGGGGAAGGAGGGAGGGAGAGAGATGGAGAGAGGAGAGAGAGAGAGAAAGAGAGAGAGAATGGTGAGATAGAGATTAGAGAGGGAAGGAGAGAGAGTGAGAGAGAAATATGGGATAGAGAGAGAGAGGAGGAGGAGGAGGAAGGTAGGGAGATTGAGAGAGAGGGAGAGAGGGAGGGAGGGAGGGAGAGGTAGAGAGAGAGGGGGGTTATATAGAGAGAAGTATAGAGGGAAGGAGAGAGAGAGAGGAAGGTGAGGATGTTGAAGGGGAAGGAGGGAGGATCTAGGGAGAAATGGAGAGAGATAGAGAAGTATAAGAGACAGAGAATTATATCAGGAAGGAGAGAGAGAGAGAGAGAGAGAGAGAGAGAGA
The DNA here is from genome assembly GCA_007258455.2 of Sequoia sempervirens. Taxonomy (NCBI): domain Eukaryota; kingdom Viridiplantae; phylum Streptophyta; class Pinopsida; order Cupressales; family Cupressaceae; genus Sequoia; species Sequoia sempervirens. Next base: position 834,614,045 of record VDFB02281492.1, read on the forward strand.
GAGAGAGAATGGTGACAAAGAGTAGAGAGGGAAGGAGAGAGAGAGAGAGAAAGATGGGGGAGGGAGAGAGATAGTGTGTGAGATAGAGAGAAATAGAGAGGGAAGGAGGAAGGTTGAGAGATTGAGAATGAGAGAGGGATAGAGAGAGGAAGAGAGAGAGGGAATGAGGGAGGGTGAGGTAGAGATAGAGAGAGGGAGAGAGAAGTGAAATAGATAGAATTATATAGAGGGGGAGAAGGAGGATGGTGAAAAGATTGAGAGACAAGAGGGAAGGTGAGAGAGAGGTAGAGAGGTATAGGTTATATAAAGAGTAGAGAGGGAAGGTGGATGGGAGAGAGAGGTATGGGGGAGGATGGAGGGAGGGAGAGGTGATAGAGAGATCGAAGAGGGAAGGAGGAAGGAGATATTGAGAGAGAGAGAGAGAAGGCAGGAGGGAGGGAGGGAGGTAGACAGAGATAAGCTAGATAGAGTGAAGTAGAGAGGTAATATGGGTGGAAGAGAGAGAGAGAGAGAGATAGAGAGAGAGAATTAGAGAGGGAAGGATAGAATGGTGAAAGAGGGAAGGGAGGGAGAGAGAGAGGTGAGATCAAGAGAAGTATAGTGGGAAGGAAAGAGAGAGAGAGACAAAGAGAATGTAATGATAAAGAAAAGTAGAGAGGGAAGGAGAGTGTGTGTGAGAGAGGTCTAGAGCATAAGGGATAAATAATGAGTGAGAGAGAGAGAGAGAGAAATATGATATAACTTTTTTATTACTAAAATTTTACCTCTTGATTACTAAAAAATTGACATGTTGATTATTGTAATTTTACTAAGTCTAAAAATTATAAGATCTTCCAAAAACTAGAATTTGCATTATAACTCCTAGAGATCCAAAACGACTTTCAAACATCCTGAAACTATATGCATGAAATATAACTTAAATAAACTTCTACTAAAAAATTTATTTCATTTATATAGTTTCACTGAAAGAGAATGGGAAGAAAGAGGAAAAAAGAGAGAAAAAATAAATAGAATAAAAATTCAATGCAACACAAAACACAAGCATGTTATAATGCACTCACATTTTGTGGAATCATATAATATGAGCATGTTACAATACAATCATATTTTTTGAAATTCAAACTAAAATACGAGTTTTTTATAAAGCACTCATGTTTTAGCTTGGTAATGACCAAGACTAGGCTCGGTCACTACCAACCCATAACACAAGCATGTTTTCTTATAATGCATTTGTGTTTTCACTATTTTGAAACCAAAAAGTGGAGTGGCCACTTTTTGGCCCCCCATCTCTATGCACTTATCCTTGAACTACATAAATTTTATACAATATTATGTATTTCATATATAAAAAATAGGTTTTCGTGCATTTTCAAAAATCTATCTACATCTAAAATTGAACCTTTGTAACTTTAGATCTTCAAGCACTATAGTTCACTTCTAGAATTTTAAAGCATTGGAATTTAACTCCTCTGGTCTAGGACATCACCACCCTTGTTTAGACTATTTTAGACCATATTTTACTGACAATATTCTCTCTAAGTCTTTTTTCATGTATCTATTCCCATTTTTTGTTGAATTTCTTTATACCATTTATAGCTAGTTCAATATATATAATTATGCAAATAACTTTCAAAATAATTGAGTTCTTTGAAACAATGATATCTTCTTTGAAGTCCTTGGTTGATGTTTCATTGTATTCCTTTGGTAAGGTTTCTCCAATAAATGATGAATATCATGTAATCTTCTCTCCCAATGCATTCCCCCTAGTGAGGATATCTTGGTGTAAGGAGGGATTAGTGATAGCTTCCTAAGCAATAATTTTCACTAAAACATAGTTCCTCCAAACATAACACCTAGGCATGAAGAATCCATATGCCATCCTCCAATCTTACCTACTAAGTTGAAGTGATTTTGTCCTCTAAAAAATGGATGATGTTTCAATTCATCCCTCATTCATTGCATCTATACAAAAATAAGTCTTTTTGATACCAATATAGATACTTCCTTTCCTTATGAAGTTGTTGATATACCTATAGATTTAAAAAAATGTTATGGTCATGGATTTAAGATCCTTTCTAAAAAAGGATTTGATACAAACAAAGAGCGTGAAATTTAGACTATCTTAGAACATACATCACATTCCTCTACAATTTGAATTGGTTATCAATAGCCTCCACCTTTGTATAAGACATTCATTTTTCCTTCTACCCCAACAACATCCCATCATTCAATTACAGATGGATTGCTTCCCACTTTGCATTCCTTACAAGATATATAATGTACATAGTGCACACTTTTGAAAATGGAATTGATCACCCTCCCATGTCCTCATGAGATAAACCCTAACAAGAAAATAAAACAAAATTCATCCTTTTGTGCATGTCATAAAATATTTGGGATTTATACTGATGATTTTTATGCCTTAAAGGGAAAATTGTAGCAAATAACTAAAATATAAGATAATAAATTAATTATTATGGTGTTTCTCCTTGTTATGTGGTAGTTGTAGCATCATATAATCCTCAATTGTCATACTCAAGGGCACAAAATATTTTGTGTAGATATATTTTCATCAATGAGGAGAAACATAATAATATTCATAATGATTGTCCTTGTTCATACACTTGTGGGCAAGGATAGAAAATATTTTGAGGTTTGTAATATTTTTAAGGATCCCCTCTTTAGCCATTATCTTCTTAAAATATTAGTGTAATAAGTACACTAACATTTTAAAGGAGGGAATATTCCCCTATCTGTTGTTGAATATTCTAAGTATTCACTCATGGTGTGCCCCTTTAGTGGTGGTATTATGCATGATATCCCCTAAAATGTGGCTTTTTCATCCAGTTCATGTGCCCCTTTAGTGGTTGCATTATGTATGATATCCCCTAAAATTATGACCATTCCATCCATTATTTTTCCCCTTTTTGTGGTGGTATTATACATGATACCCCCTAAGGTGTGGCTTGTTCCCCTATTTTGGTGGTATTGTGCATGATACCCCCTAAGATGTGGCCTTACAAAAATTTTATGTGCCCCTCTTGTGGTGGTATTTGTTGGGCACTTTAAAAGACTAAGAGGGGGTGACTCAATCTACACAAAACTTGACCCCTTTTGGAACTTGAAACTTTCAAAACAACTAAAACTACTTTAGTAGATAAAGATATAACTTTAACCCAAGATTTAATAGAGAAGAATATAGCAATTAGAATCCTTAACACCTTCAAAAAATTTAACCAATGAAATATATAGTAGTAATCATATCAGCAGCAAAAGGATGAAAATGATAAAACATACATGCACAAGAAGGCACCAGATTTATGTGCAAAACCTAATGAGGGAAAAACCACAATGAGAGCTAACTCACAATATAAGGCTCACTGGCAAAAAGACTTTCCAAAAGGCTCACTTCCTAGGATAAGATACAAATAGGACTTGTAGAACTAAAGTACCAACTAACTCTAGGAGAAAGATATGGAGACCTAATGATATTCACTATCTCAAAGTAGGATACACAAATTATTTAAAGAGAATTATAAATATTTCCAACACAACACTCTATTGACTGAGGCGTTATAACACAGTTGATATTTCCTTTCACAATCTTCAACATTATCTTTGCTAGATATTCAATATGATTCGTACACACACTTTTTTTAGACTTGTACACTTCTACTCTAATGTTGCAAATAAAATGATCTTGCATTTATATCCACTATAACACTTCAATTCTTCAATTAGGTTATCTAGGAAGAGAATAATCAATGAATATAACTGGTCAACCACCAAAGTACAATGTGGTTCTATCCCAAAGGTAGGGTTGATTAAAAAAACTTAACACTTATTTAAATGTGATCCAAAAAAAATTACATGTAAGCACACATCAACCTAAGTCGATATTAGGGAAATGTGTGGATGTAACATTTAAAGCACATAACTAGTCAGCTCATAAACTCTCTTTCAATTAAATTTACTTAATACAGACCTAAGCAAGATAGGTTAGGACCCAAATATATCATGGCACATTTTCCATTATTGGTGCAACCCCCCAAGAATATGGAACAAGCAAAGGAACAAGCTCTTGTAGGTTAGATATCCACAAATAATCTAGAAATCCAACTCAAGACACAATATGAAACCAAAGTGGTCAATTCTCAACATGTAGATCACATAGGGATGTTCCTTGAACATCCAACATCACTTCTATATACTTCTTTCATAATTTCATTTCATCAATAGCCACCCCAAATTAAACAAGTACAAAACACTTTGTTCAGGAAACATAGGATACATGACCTAATGATGTAGCATTAGTAGAACAACTTACGAACCACTTTAGAATATGATATTGCAACTGAGACATTGCACAAATGTTGAGAGATCATTCACCAAGTTGCAAGAGTAAGGACATCAATATGGAGAAATGTGGAGTGTTTCCTAGACTAGTCTAAACATCTAGCAACACTGTCAACCTTATGTAATTCATAGATTTCTCCTTAGAAACATAGGTGACATGGAAAGATAGGAGTGCAATGTACATGAAGCACTGAAATTGAATACCAAACCATAATACTAGAACTACAGAAATGGAGGAATGTGAACCATTCTCCTAAAAAAACTTCAATGTAGCTTCTTGAACCAAAATCAATTTAGGAATATGTAGAGACAAGATCTTTCTTTCAGTAGCACGTATACTATCATGAACATCAAGAGAGAGAAAGAGACATATTGTTAACCTTTAACAACATCTCTCCAACATTATTCATGCTTCTAATCCTCTTCTTAATGTTTCTAATCCTTATCTGAATATATCATTGTGAGAACAACTTTGTTGATAGAAATAGTGCATTATATGAACATCAACAATAATACTACTTTGGTAAGGCATGACAACCAACCATGAACTTCTTCAATTCTTTACTTCTTTGATAAGGCATGATAACCAATTATGAACTTCTTCAATTCTTCACTTCTTTGAAAGGAAATGGCAACCAATTATGGCCTTCTCAAATTCTTCACTTCTTTTATAGTGCATGACATCTAATCATGAAATTCTTCAACTCTTAATGTAACAAAGACAACCAATGATTAAGGACTAACAACATATTACTTAGGTGTAGAAATCAATGACAACCACACAAGCCTTAGTGTTGACATCAGTAAAAATAACATAGCCATCGGTGTTAACATCAATGAAAAAAACTACCAACAATCTCCCCCTTTGGTATTGATGGAAAAACACACTATTCACTCTCCCCAAGGTTTGACACCAAGGATAAAGGGCTAAACACTTCTACACAAGATAGCAGGACTTTTTCTATCTTTAGGAGAAAAGTACAAAAAGATCTTTTGTTGAAGCAACAATGCATGCCCCTCCTTTGAATAGAAACGCTTCTTTATACAATGACTACACAATTTCTTCAAGACTACCCCTTACTACTATCTCCCTCTGAGGGGTATCAACCATCAATCTAGGAGAAAAAAGATATGACATGAATTTCTCCCACTGGAAAGATGCACCATCTATGCATCTAGTGAGAACAAGGAGGTGAAATGACCCCTAACTTCTACCACAGATACTCAAAGTACTATCCTTTAAAAGTAACTTTACAAAGATATATGAAATATGATCCTTTTCAGACACATACTCCATTCTTACTTCGTGTTCTACAACTTTCTCTCTCAGAAAATGGTATCAAACTGAAATGTGTTCAGTCCTTGAATGAATTACCGAATTCTTAGAAATATTAATTGCACTAGTATTATCACACAATATGGGAATAGGTTCATATAGTTCACTTTCACATCCTTCAAGTTCTACTTCGTCCACAACACTTGAGTGCAACAAGATGTTACAACAATGTATTTTTCTTCTATAGTGGACAAGGATACTAAATCCTACATTTTACTAAACCAAAAGACCAATATATGCCCTAAAAAGAATGCACTTCCACTTGCATTTTTTTATTCATCAACACAACTTGCCCAATCAACATTAGTGTAGGAACTTAGAGAGAATTTTTGATCCTTTTGCGTCTATGATATAAGAGGGATTAATTGCACATAAGTATCTCCTTTCTCGAGAGATCACTAGGGAATGAAATTCCCTTATACACCTCAAAATAGTAAAGTGATAAAGAACCAAAACACAGTTTCACTTAGAAGAAAATGGTCAAATATCCTAAGAGAGTCAGATCAAAGGTTTCTTGTCCCAAAACAAAGAGCTCTCAGCCAAAAGATGCTAGCACAGATCTAGGATGCTAGCGTGGCGTGCTATCATCTGAAAGATACGCTAGTGTCCTTAGCAACAAAGAACTCAAGAAGTCAACAGAAAGAAAGAAATCCTATTTACAAACAAAGGAGTGATCTTATCAGAAAACTGAATGTTGAAGGAAATACCCCGATGCTTGGAGAAAGCATACCCTTTTCTTAGACACTCAAATCTTCACTCCAAGCTCCTTTTCGTGACCTACACACAAAATATCAAGGAGAAAGTTGTCGGGTGGCTATATAGGGGCCTAGCTCATTCATACCCCACTTTGGTGTTCCCACCTCCACAAATAGTCAAGTTGGAAATGAATGCAAAAGGAGAAAAAAAAGCATGTGGTGAAAGCAATACCTACTCGAGGGGTAGAATCTGTACCACAATAAGTGTGTGGTGAAAGAAATACCCGCAATGGAGTAGAACCCGCACCATGAAAGAGTAGATAAATCCATGTAAAAGGAAAGTGAGATAGAAAGAGAGAGTGTTACCCATGGGCTAAGGCCCTCTCTGGAGCACAGGATACATTGTTGGGTGCTTGCTTGAGAGCTACTGCTGCTGTTGGGGGGACCTCAGTCCAGCATGGCTTTTCCTATGAGTGAACTGTTATCAAAGGAGAATAAGTCTCAAAGATGTAGTAAAACAAAATGAGAGCTAGTATGTGTTGTCGTCTAGTCTTCCAACCTTCAAATGAGAGGTAGAAAGAGGTTCTTATGCTTACAAGGGTGGCAAAGAGCCGTTACTTTCAAGATGTAACTACCAGGACACGTTTCAAAGGGTTAACCTTTGAGATTCCACATTTTGAACTTGGGAAATAAATAGGCCGCTAGTGCTCCATGCAGACATCTACACACCACACATTCGTCTAATGGTTATATTCTCAAAAAATGTGTTGTTAGGCTTCTGTTGCTCAACTACTTGTCCTCATGGAGTTAGAACCATGAAATTATGACCCATGGGATTTTGTCATTAATGTATTAGGGTGTCATAAATGCTAGGAAAAAATGCAAAAATATGAAATTTCCCCTAGGTGCAATTCTATGATATTACAATTTTCACCCACTTTAGTTGGCTCAATTCTGGAAAAAATCAGCCTCACTAAAGTAGAAAGGAAAAACTTCACCCAAATTTTCAAATTTTATAGATTTGAATGCCAACAACAAGAGACCATAGTGGCTACCACAACTGAGCTAACTAGTACTGAAGATGCCCCCAACATCTAAGCTGGACAAATAACATCTAAACGATCGTGAAATTGTTGAATGTTCCATCTTCCAAAACTTAAATTTATGATCAGCCTTGAAAATCAGAAGAAAGCTACCATGAAGAGAGGAATGATCAAGACAAAAGTCATTTATTCAGAAGAAAAATATGATCAAGAGATGACCTTATGCCCCCTTCTAATTTTTCCCCTAGCTCAGTGGGGAAAATTTAGGAGAAACTAGGGAGCCACAAAGCCTAGGGAAAATGGGCCCTGGGGGGCTATATATACCTAGGTGGGCCCCTAGAAGGGTCATTTTCATTATTCACCATGAAAAAATTGTTGACCTTTGTGAGAGAAAAGTCAGTAAAATTCCAAGCTAGAGAGAGTATGAGGAGTCGAGGCTAGAGCAACTATGCCAGGACATAGGCGAGGGTCACAAGGTGGACCAAGTAGGTCAAAAACTCTCGTTTTTAGTGATTTTTCATGCACTTTTTAAGGTTTTTCTGCCAGTGAGGTGTGCAAGCATCTTTTTTGCATGCCTGCATCCCGAAGTCATGTTGTCATCCAAGATTAGCACTTTCATCTCCCTTTCGCTTTGTCATCTCAGAGATGAGCTATCATCTTTGAGGCAACCATGGAGGTCTAGAGACATATGCATGACACACAGACGTCTACGCATTACACATAAGTCTTAGTTATTTTGTTTGCAATTTTTGATGTAGAATGTCAATGTTCTAATTCAAAATTTTCTTACTTTTGGTAGGAGTACCCAAAGATTCAGGAGCATCTTGGAGGGAAAGCATTCCAGCTAGTTTGCAAGCAAAGGGATCGCATATCCATGAATGAGGTCACACTCTAGGAACACGTTGGTCCCTTGCATGTGTTCACCATGCCAGAGATGAGATACCATGAGTGGATGCTTACAACCCTCATGGAGTGGTGGGATTCCACTGTCATCTTTCCAATTACCAGTTGGGGAGATGACCATCACTATCAAGGATGTCTATTAGATCCTCAGACTACCCATCCACAAATGGTAGGTGGCCCTGGATGACACATGATCATCATGGGAGTGAGCAGAGGGAATCTACTACTACACAGGGAGGACATATGGCAGGGATGACATGGGCCACATCTACACGCACTGGTATGACCAGGCAAGGACCATAGCACCACTAATTCATCAGATTATGGCCATCACTATCATTTTCTAGATCATGATTGATGGGTGAGTCTCACACCTACACAAGGGCATCATCCACACTATTAGAGAGATGGTGGAGCATAGGACCATTTTTTCCTAGGGGTGCAGCATGCTTGCGTACCTCTACTAGGAGCTAGGTTAGTATGTGCACTATGAGTACCATAGTCTGATAGTGTGCACAATTTTGTAGGTGTGGGCCTTTTCCCGCATCATGTGCACTTGAACAGTCAATTTTTCCTAGCTATGACTATATCAGATCCCCATGGCCCACTGGTATGAAATGATAGGCTAGTGGAGGTTTGAAGATCTAGAGTTTTGGCGGCTATAATTTGATACCCACATAGCAAATAGGGTCTGATGGAGACCCTTTTAATTTTTTAGGTGGGTGGATGATAGTAGGTATTTGAGAAACCTATAGAGAGATCATTTTTTTTATTAGACATAGGTATTATATTATCATACCCTACTACTAGAGTCAAGTCATGCAACAACATGGCCTACCATAGACTATACCACTAGATGTGCCCACCTATACTAGGGCCCATAAGAGTGTGGTGAGGGTTGTGGATAACCCTCACCCCACTATCATAGATATTGTGCCATCCAATGATGATGAGCTCTAGCATGATCTATCACCCATATCAGCAGCAGATAATGTTGACATAGTAGTAGATTTTACGCAGTGGTGGGAGAGGCATCGGCTAGGTCCTATGTTTGGCAAGGGTGTTCTAGGAGGGGACCCTAGTCCATAGGGGGACTTACCAGGCCCACCACCACAGAATAGGAGGAGAGGTCGATAATAGGCTAGGGAGGAGGAGGAGGAGTAAGAGACACCCTAGGAAGAGGAAGCAGCACCATTGAGGCTGAGGTGATGGAGGAGATCAGATCCCCCATTGGCTACCCCTATCTCTACAACACCACCATCTTCCATTATGGTTGCATCACGTACAACACCAAGAGCAGCCACCAAGGTTGCCAGCGCAGGTCTGAGTACCAAGCCTCACCCTGACCTGACATGGAAGTTAGGGGATCTAGGTATACATGGTTCACTATTTTATGTTTTGTACTTTTAGTCTAATGATATATGTATCTTATATATGCCAGGTGATATTGATTACTTTTCCTTTTCTGTGGTTGTAGATTTTGCATAGGGATGGACTGGGCTCATAGCTTAGTGTATATCAGAGGTTGCCCACACTGTATAGATTCAGGAGTCAGTCCTTGAGGCATATCGATTGGTGTCCACGGGGCATGATGCCCCCAACTTTGAGTCGATTGTGCAATTATGGACTACCTATGAGGAGTGAGGTGTAGAGATCATTCTGTTGACTATAGAGCTAATGACTATGTGAGGGCAGCTCGACTAGTTGTCGAGGGAGCTATAGATAACACTCATTGAGCGAGACATGGCAATGAGGAGGGCTGATTCCATTGAGCAGGCATGTGATGTACTCCAGAGCTGTCTCGATGACCTCGATGGGTAGTCAATAGCTATGATCCCAATAGAGGTTTAGTGACTGTGGGACCAATTGTGGCAGGAGGAGCTGATGATATCCTCCTTGCAGGGGGAGATCAAAGGGATGTGGGTAGCACTGTCCACATCACGCTCTCACCATTCACACTCAATGACCACTATTTAGCCTCTCTTGTGGCTTCTCGAGAATCCACCAAAGCTAGAGAGCTGTGAAATCCATGTGTCATAGTGATCCAGGCATCATCATCATTTTTTGTGTATATCATTTTTGTAGCGAGATACATATATGTTCATACATACTTGTAGATCTTTCTGTATAGTCCTAGACATATATTCAGCAGCCACTCATTTTTAATAGTAGTGGCCCGATACATGTATATGACATTGGATACATACATTTCATTATATATATACATATATATGTGTATATATATATACATATATGGATACATCAATTCTAGTTTCATGGCATTGTTTATTTGGATGTGTATTTTTTTATTTACTTCTCTCATGTTCATGCTATGAATGTTATACTCTCATGTGGATTTATGTTTATATTATATGCTAATATGATTTAATTAAACACACATGTTTGTATGTTAATTGAATACAATGATGATCTAATGGATACACACACACACACATGCACGTGGTTATTCATAATACAAAATTATCATAATGTGTTAATGAACAATGTCAACATATGTATTACTACAACTCTTTCTTGTAGAGAGAGAACACCACATAGGTGACACATAGGACATTATGCATAGTAACAACAAAATGCATAGCATTAACATGCTCCTTTAAAGGCATTCCATCCATAGATGATAGTCCATAGGTGCTTAAGCCATATACAAAAATCATAATGTAAGGGCCTAACTAGTTAGGGCTGAATTTTTCTTTCTAGTCAGGTGGTGCATTTACATTTCTTTGATTTTCACAAAGAACCAAATCTCCTATTTTAAAGGTTCTAGGGGGTACACTTCGATTCTACTATCTAGATAACCACTGGTGATACGCTTTAAGATGTTTGAGGGCTCATAAACGGTGCTCATCAAGCATCTCTAGTTGATGCAAATGGTTAACTCAATGGGTTTCATTATCAATTATCCCTTTGAGGGAAACTTGTACAGACAAAATTTCTAGCTCCAAAGGCATAATAGCTTTGGCACCATACATGAGGTTATAGGTTATTGTTCCCATAGCCATATGAACACTCGTGCAATAGGCCCATAAAGCATATGTCAGTTCAATATGCAGTCTTTACCATGTTTGTTAACTATTTTATGAAGAATAAGCTCAAGAATTTTATTTGATGCCTTTGCTTGACCGTTAGATTGAGGATAGTAGGGTGTAGAGAACCTATGCTAGATGTGAAATTTCTCAAGGAACTGCTTCACTTCTTTGTTCTTAAATGGTGTACCATTGTCAGAAACAATCATAGTAGGTAATCCAAATCAAGAAATGATGTTGTTCATAAGGAAGCTACAGATAGCTTTGGAGTTCATGAATCGGAGCGAGATAGCCTCGACCCACTTTGTAAAGTAATCGGTAGTGGTAATGATAAAGGAATGTCCTTTAGAAGAGGGGGTTGATATCTTTCCAATAATATCCAACCCTAATTAGCAAATGGCCAAGCTAAAGTTTGGTTTTGTAACTCTTGGGCAGGCACATGAATGAGTCAATTGTGTTTTTGAAATTGAGGGCACTTCTTGACAAAGTCAAAGAAATCTTATTCCATTGTTTTCCAATAGTAACCCATGTGTATCAATATTTGTGCCAAGGATTTACCACCAAAATGTCCACCCCTAGAGCCCATGTGGGTTTCCTTAAGGGCAAGGGGTATTTCTATTTTACTAAGACATCTAAGAAGCAGGCCATTATAGGCCCTCCTATAAAGGATGTCAGACAAGATGATGTAGCAAACTGAAAGCTTCCTCATATGAATGCAGTCATTTTTTGTCGCATCATCGAGGAAGTTTCTAGTCTTCAGATAGTTATAGATATCAAAAAACCATTCCCTAGAGTCTACATGGGAACACATAGGGGATTCATCTTTAGGTTCTTAAGGAATCATGGGGGTTCATCGAACCTGGACCATGAAATGGTATTCTTTCGTATCCTCTTCAGAAGGTACCAAGGAAGCGATGCTTGCCATGGCATCAACATGTCTATTTTCTCTCCTAGGGACATTTTCTATTGTGAAACAAGAAAAATGTTTGAGAAAAGACAAGGAAAGGTCTCGGTACCATGATAACTTACTTTTCTTGGCCTGATAGGTTCCCATTATTTGGTTTACTATAAGTTCAAAGTCACCTAGGATATGGAGGTGTCTAATCTTTAGTGACATCACAACATGTAAGCCAACTATAAGGGCTTTGTACTTAGCGATGCTATTGGTACAAGGAAAATCTAATAAAAAAGATAAGGGAATTGGTTTTCCTTTGGGGGATATGAGGACCATGCCCGCTCTGGAACCAGTTTGACATTGAGACCCATCAAAATACATTTTCCATTTGAAGTTGTGATTAATTTCAAAAATGTTCTCATCAGGAAAAAAATATAATCCAAGAAAGGAGCAAGATGAGGGAGGATCTACCAACTAATCCATAACCACTTGACCTTTTATAGATTTCTGAGTAACAAAATTTATGTCAAACTCAAAAAGCAACATAACCCATTTTGCTAACCTTCAGGACAGATCAGTGCTAGAAAATAGATGCCTTAAAAGATTCATTTTCACTATGGCATGTGCTTTAGCATGGAGGAGATAATTCCTTAACTTCTGTGTAGCAAAGAAAAGATCAAGGCCTTGCCTTTCCATGGAGGAATAACGGGTTTCGTATTCAACCAAGATGTGACTAATGTAGTAGACTACTCTTTCCCTTCCAGTGTCATCATATTGAGCTAAAAGAGCTACCAAAGCATATGGTGACAATCATATCTATATTAAGTAGCATAAAATCATCTTAAGAGAAGTATTGTTAAGATCTCAAAAGTTGATGCATATGTGAATATGACCATTAGGTTTGCTAACAATGAATATATTCAAAATCCAAGGGGAGTAATCGGTAGGATGGATAAAGCCTACTTTTAGTAGCTTCTTCATCTTAGTCTTAACCATTAATGAGGTGTTGTAATGTCATCACTGGTGTTAGATAGAGGGTCCTCCTCATCAATACTCAAGATAGATTCCCTAAAATACACTTGGATATGCAAGCGATACAAGAGACGTCTTTTGAGGTGATAAGGATGTAATGGGGAATAGGCACCTAGAAACTCCTAAAACACTTCATCTGAAGAGAAGACATTGAGAGAGATTTTTTTGGCTTGCTCCTTTTCCTCTATTAACTTAGGGTGAACAAGGTTTAATGCTTCGACTGAAATCATATTAACACTCCACCAAGGCTTTTTCTTAGACTGATCAATGGAACATCCTAGTCCTAAATTGCATTGTTGTGGCTCAATATGGATAGATAATTGAATTCCTTTCTCAATACATCCTAGGCCTTTTTTCTTGAAGCCATATCGAGAAGTGAGCTCATATCCAAACCCATAGCGAGTTTTCAAAACTTCAAGGAGTTGTGGATCCACATAGAGTGCTTCATTCCACCAATGGATGTCAAATGTATCTATGGGGGTACCTTCTCCTCCCTTGTCAACTTCACAAATGTTACTTTCTTTTGTAGGAGGTGGATTGTTCTCCTCGGCATAGGAAGGAACAATTTTTTGAATAGGGTCACACTTCTCTTCCTCCACGGGATTATTATTGGCCTTTGTGTTAGGGGCACATGGAAGATCCATGCAAGAGGGGTCTACCTTATACTCCATGATAAATAATTTAGAAAAGTTAAAGGAACCCCAATTGTCTCCAAGGAAAGCATTTGTTTTAGAGGGTGATGTAGGAGAGCCATGATCTTCTGCTTTAGGCAGCTTTTCAGTTTTGACACTCACCCGAGGAACAACTTCCATAAAGGGTATCAATGAAGAGCACACCATAGCATCGGTAGTTAAGGAAGGAATACAATTCTTGAGGGTAGATATAGTTTTTGAAAGAGGAAAAAATGGGTTTTATAGGGACTCAAAACCACAAAGTTTACAAACAAAAGATAAAATCATTAAAGACACCAAAAGTGAAAAGGCTATAGAAAGAACAACAAGACAAGTCCAAAGCCACAAAAAAGGCTAGCGAAGGCCACAGAACCAAAAAACCCAAAAAAATGTTAGCAACAACTAAATTTGGGCCTTTAATAAATTTGAAGCCTCAACTCTCAAATCGTTCATATCTTAAACCCCCCTCTTTAAAATTTGAACCATCTAGATAGTAGGAGGCACTTTCCCTTTAAGGTTGGCATGGGTCCTTTTTGAAATACCTTGGTCCTTGTTCTTGATTTTATCCTTGTCCTCTTCCATTTCAATGACCAGTGAGCCCTATTTCATTTTTTCCAGCTTTTTAGACATTGCATTGATGAAGATGGCATTGTGCCTAGCCATTTTATGTTTTTGTTCCACAATAGTTTTCATGTTATTTTCTATTTTGACCATTTTAGCTTCCAGAGTCTTGTACTTATCCTTAGTGTCACCTTCTCTCATTCCAATACTGTTCTTTTTTTGTTTTCCTTCTTCATTTCTAAGAGTTACTAGCTTCAGTTCCAACTCCTCTGACTTCCTCTACAGAGCCCTATTTCTTGGATTAAGATCATTAATTTCTTGATAGGCCCATTTCAAAATTATGAAAATGTCACCAATGTCATTTCTTGCAAAGGAAAGAATATCACCAGACTAAACTCAGTCGAAGATGAGGTTAACATCATCCAAGTTGGGGGAGCTAGGAAATTTGGTACCATCAACTTTGAAAGAGATAGGAGGGGAGGGCATAAAATTTTTGCTAGCTTTAGGGTTCTCATCTTCATCCTCCAAAGATTGAGGGTAGATATAGTTGAAGTGTGACTGGTGGCGACCAATTCACAAAGGCGGATGCCTTCCGAATCCACTTTGACTTTGACTACCCAATTGTTTGCAACAAACTTCAAAGAATGGTGTAAATTAGAGGTTATCACATCCATAACATGGACCCAAGGTCTCCCTAAGAGGAGAAAGTAAGGTAAAGGGTTGGGCATCACTTAAACCGGTGTGGGTAAGGTAATGTGGCATAGCTGCAAAGGTAATATTATTGTACCTAGAGCTTGGTGGCCAACATTATCAAATCCATGAATGTACAAGGAGGAAGATACTAAGGAAGATGAATCAACTTTAATTTTAGGTAGTAGATCCATAGTACAAACATTGAGAGCCAAACTAGTACAAATGAGGGTATGCCTAATACCAATGTTGTTAAAATTGACTATGATCATTAAATGCTCTGCTTGTTTCTACATGTCCAGAGGTGGGAGTTCTTGTGGGTAGAACGTAATATTCGACAAATCCACATGATTATGGGCCAGCAATGCATTAACATCCATAGGCCTAGTGGAGGCAAGCAATAGAATCTTTTGTAAAGCTTCTTGGAGAATCTCTTGATAAACCAGAGTGGTCTAAAGCAAGTCCCAAAGTGAGATCTTAGCCAAAGCAACATGAAGCTCCTCAACCAGATCATAATTGCCTGGTGCTTTGATCATAGGCTTAAGTGTTGTAGGAAGGTTTGGTTGGAAAGGTGGCAAAGAAGCAGGTTGTGAGGTAGGAATAGAAGGTTGTTGATCCAAGTTTTTTCTATTATTCCTTAGAGGATATGTGTGTCCAATGATGTTATAAGATGTAGAGTCCCAACTTCCATGAATCTTGAATACAGGTCTAGTGAATCACTATGGCATGAAATTCCATAGACGGAAGGGTCGGTTGGGGTTACATAAATGACAGGTTTCTTTGGGCTTCGAGGAGACACTAAGACTACCACCACATTTACCGATCCCTCAGCCTGTTGAGAAGAGACTTTTTTGAGAGATTTACAGATAGGGGGGAGTGCTTCTAAGAAATCATCTAGAGCATCCTCCAACATATCAAAATATTCCTTAGAAAAGTCATCATGACAAATGTGTAACATTGCAAATAAAGTTCTGACATTCATGTCAAGTTAACCAAAATGTAATATAAGAGGGATTTGTTGCACACAGTGTCTCCTTTCTCAAGAGATCACCAGGGAATGAATTTCCCTTATACACCTCAGAATAGTAAAGTGATAAAGAACCAAAACACAATTTCACTTCGAAGGAAATAGTAAAAATCTTGAGAGAGTTGGATCAAAGGTTTCTTATCCTAGAAGAGATAGCTCTCAGCTAGAAGACACTAGTGTAGATCTAGGATGCCAATGCGGTGCATTGTCATCTAAAAGACGCACTGGTGTCCTAAGCAATAGAGAACTCAAGAACTCAATGGATAGAAAGAAATCCTATTTACAAACTCAGGAGTTATCTACAGAGGACTATTAACTAACCATAAAACTAAATTCTGAACAAAATACTATGATGCTTGGAGAAAGCTTACCCTTTTCTCAGACACTTGAATCTTCACTCCAAGCTCCTTTTTGTGACCTACACACAAAAGATCAAGGAGAAAGTTGTTAGGTGGTTGTATAGGGGCCTACCTCAATTAGACCTTGCTTTGGTGTTCCACCTCCATGGACGTCCAAGTTGGAAAGGAATTCCAAAGGAGTAAACAAAGCATGTGGTGAAAGTAATACCCACTCAAGGGGTAGAACCCGTACCACCATAAGCGTGTGGTGAAAGAAATACCTACTAGGGATTAGAACTTGCACCACAAAAGAGTAGATAAATGAGTCTAAAAGGAAAGTGAGAGAGAAAGAGAGAGTGCTACCCATGGGCTAAGGCCCTCTCTGGAGCACACGGACGCACCGCTGAGTGCTTGCTTGATAGCTATTGTTGCTGCTAGGGGGACCTCAGTCCAGCATGGCTTCGCTTTTGAGTGCACTACTATCATAGGAGAAGAAGTCTCAAAGTTGTAGTAAAACAAAATGAGAGCTAGTATGTGTTGTCTTCTAGTCTTCCAACCTTCAAATGAGAGGCAGAAAGAGGTTCTTATGCTTGCAAGGGTGGAAAATAGCTGTTACTTTCAAGATGTAACTACCTAGACACGTGTCATAGGGGTTAACCTTCCAAATTTCATGTTTTGAACTCGGGAAACAGATAAGATGCTAGTGTTCCACGCAGACATCTATGTGTTGCACATTCGTTCAAGGCTTATATTTTAAGAAAATCCATTGTTAGGCTTATGTTGCTTGGCCACTTGTCTTCATGGAGTCAGAACCATGAAATTTTGACCCATGGGATTTTGTCATTAATGTCTTAGGGTGTCATAAATGCTAGGAAAATTTGTGAAAATATGGAATTTCCCCTAGGTGCAATTTTGCAATAGTATAGTGTCATAGCCCATAATTTGGAGTACCCTTTAGGTATCTAAAAATCCTTTTCACTATTTTTTCATGAGATTAATTAGGATTGGCTTGAAATGGGGAAACCAAACATACCACATGCATGGAAACCCACCAATTTTTCTTAAACATTTCTTTACTTATCTAGAAAATAACACTATCACCACATCAAAAAGCATAAAGCCTTTAAAACCTCAAGTTGATATCTTCCACATCAAAAAGCATAAAGCCTTTAAAACCTCAACATGATATCTTCACACTACTATCATTTTGACTTTTGGACTGCAATGCAGAAGTGATTTCTATAGAGAGATGTAGACCAAAACACTTTGACTTGTCTAGAAGGAATGCATAGTGAATATCTTGGAAATTTTACTTTTTTGAAACTATGTGGTACACCAAATTGGAATCATCAGCTCCCACCATGGACTCCAAATAGTTTTCATTTAAGCACAACAAATTTGCATACTGATTTATCTAATTCAAATCTTCCTTCATGTTAAAGCCATTAAAACCTTTTTCATTTTAGGGAGATAATAAGGTTTTTCAAGTGATATCTCCCCCTAATATATACTCTATCTCAATTTTCCTTAGAATCTTGTGCAAAGTGAATAAGAGTGGGATCATTGTTCTTCTCATGATCTTCATTCAAGATCTTTTCATTTCTTCCTTTTTGTTGATTAAGGGATTCATTCTTTTTTTTATACTAAGTAGATGGATTCACAAAACCATTTCTACAATAGTTTTCCTTATACATCCCTTATTATTGTATTTGCAGCACACGGCATTGTGCTTCGAAATAAAAAACTTCCTCTTCACCTTAGATCTGCACTCATCAACCTTGTGACCATAGTTGTAGGTAAGGCAATATCCATCAAATAAAATAGTATTGTTTCTTTGATGTACAAAAGGTCTTATTCCTATGTTGTTATTCCTTCTTTTTCCAACTCTACAATCAACAACCTTGTGCCTAAAATTATTGCAAGAAAAAGATAAACCTTGAAATAATTGATTGAACCTATTAGGAGCATGTTGTTTTGCTAATGGTGGACTCCTGGAACATTTTTACTTTTGGTCAGAACTAGATCCACCTTTTTTCTTTCCATTATGAACATTCCTTGTTTCTCTAGAGTCATTCTTCTTAGAGTCTTAAGGGTAGAATCTTTCTTCTTGTGTTTCAATATTTTCATTTGATTTTGAACTATTAGGACTAGACTTCTCTCCTTTGTCACTTTGTGCCTTTTCTCTTTTCGAGGAATTCCTTAGAGTAGCATTTTCTTCAAGCCTTAAGCATTTTGTACCCTTACCTTTGAGCTTTTCATTCAAGAAATTTTTAGTCCTCTTTCCTTCTTCAACCTTTATTTTCAAATCCAAGATTACACCTTCTACTTCTTTTCTAGTCTAGCTTGATAACATTTTTCTTCCTTTATTTGAATTCTTAGGTTTTCAAATTCTTCTTTGAATCTTTTCAATCTGCAATCAAGCTTTCATATTTTTTATTTAGACTTCTTGCTTCATTTAGGTCTTCCAATGCAAACCTAAGTTTTCCTTCAAAGTTAGTCCCCTGGTCATCTAAATTGAAGTCCCAACCTTCAAGTTCCATAGATTTAAGATCTAGATCAAAGGAAAATATGTTACCATCACTCAAAGATATGGACTCCTTATACTTGTCAACATCATACTTGTTGATGGGTGTTTTTTCACCTTCTCAACATAGGAAGCACACAAGTATGCTACCTCTCTTGAAAAGTAGAAATTTGCAAACAAGTCCTAGATTACTACCCCAAGGTCTCTCGGGTGTCAGGTCATGACAATGCTTGTAATATCTCAATTGGTTGATTTTTTTGGTAGTAATCATAGGGTGGAATTTATGGTTTACAAAGCATGGGAATTTGGGTCTACAAATGGAGTCTTAAGAGTGCTAAAAATGAATAAGCAGTGGTTTTCCACTCAAAACAGCAAGCTTAAACTCACTATGTTCATTATATTTAGCATTATTTTGATGCTTGGAATCCTACTCTAACCAAGGTTCAATAGAAATAGAAAAAGGAGAAGGGTTAAGAGAGCTATCCTAAATACTAAGCTATGAATGAACAATAATAATGGAGGCTGCTATAGTAGACAAACTTTCCCAAACTAAGTTTTTCTTGGCCAAGAGGAACCTACAATTACACAAAACTAGTGCAATCTCCTAAGGTCTACTGATTTTCAGATTGCACATGTGCATCATGAACATGCAATTGAAAAAAGTTGTAGCAATTAAATAAAGAATCTTAGTTTAACTTTGCACAACAAATTGTCATCAACAAGTGCCAAAAGTATGGGTTGAAAGCTCATCAAATACCATAACAACAATTTCCATTATCACAGCCATTCAAGAAACTACAAGCTAAACTAACTTGGAAGTTTAACCACACATACATAATGAACAAACTCAAAAGAAACATCCATAAAATCATGCAATGCTCCTCTCTATTGTTGCAAAATACCTTTATACCAGTTCTCCAACCATTTACAAATGAGGGGAAATCTCTTATTTATAGTTTTCCAAAGCCCAAATGAATGGCTAGGATTAATTCACAATGTGTGGCTCAGATTCAATACAAGTTAGGATTTCACCTACCCCCAATATTTCTCAATTTAAAATAGGTTATTTTGTCCTCTTCCCTATTTTGTCTTGTAGCCTATTTTGTGATCTAGTGACCTTGGAATTGTAGTAGTTTTGTCTTTTAGTGGCTACTATCCCTATTGTAGCTGAAACTACTAAAGGTTGCCCTTTGTTTGATGTGTTCACAACATTCTTTTAGCCAATCAAATTATTCTCCTTGTAGATTTGTGTTACTAAAATGTAGACATGTTGCTCCAGATTCTGCGGGACAACCCCTAACAAATCATGATTTTTTTGGGAAAAAGATAAAGCAACTCCTCCCACCACCTTCAAGGCCAACTTTTGTAGTTTTTTCACTGACTTCCTTGACATAGGCCTCCTTCTAATGCTATCTTTTTTGATGGGTGCTAGGAGGAGGGGTGAGCATAAAATGAATGGTGACAGAAGCAGTGTGCTTTTCCCTTGTTCAACTTTCTCAATGGGCCTCCCTGACAAAATCATAATAAGTTCCATAAATCTTGCATACATGAAGTGCAATAAGTGCTTTCATATGAAAATCAAGGAAAATTTTAATCAAATCCCACAAACTCATTGTTAGATCCATCCATGCATCATAATATTCATATTTGGAGCTCATTTGGACCACAAACATAAATGTGGGTTCAGGGGTGTGGGGGCCATAGGGCGGAAGGATAGCAGATGGCGAATGATAGATGGATGGTAGCTGACAGATGGTGGATAGCAAGTGATGGGTAGACAATAAATGGTGGATGGACGATGGAAAATGGATGGTGAATGGCGAGTGATGGGCGAACAATAGATAGTAGACAGAAAATGATGAGCGATGGGTAGACAACAGATGGTGGGGAGACAACAGATGGTAGACGAATGATGAACAATAGATGGATAGTGGATGGCAGGCAACGAACAGTAGATTGTGGGTGATAGGTGGATGGCAGATGATGGATGGTGGATGATGGGAAATGGGTAGACAGTACACGGCAGACAGAGGGCAACGAGTGGAAAACAAATGGTGGACATATAGTAGCCTAGAAGGAATTTCCCATAGACAACAATGGATGGATGGTGGCCCACAAGGAAGTTCTCACAAATGGAAACAAAGGGATGGTGGCTAGCAAGGAAGTTCCTATAGACAACCATAGAGGGATGGAGGCCCACAAGGAAGTTCCCAAGGAAAAAAATGGAGGGATGGTGGCCCACAAGGAAGTTCCCACACATGACAACAAAGGGACGACAACCAACAAGGAAGTTTCCATGGATGAACACAAAGGGATGGTGGCCCATAAGGAAGTTCTCATGGATGGCAATGGAGGTACCATGACTCACAAGGAAGTTCCAACAAACAAAAATGGAGGGACAGCGGTCCAAAAGGAAGTTCCCATGAACGGCAATGGAGGGACAGCAGCCCGCAAGGAAGTTCCCATAGATGACAATAGAGGGATGATGGCCCACAAGGAAGTTCCCACAGATGGCAAATGAGGGATGGTGGCCCACATAGAATTTCCTACAGATGGTAATGGAGGGATGACAGCATGCAAGGAAGTTCCTATAGATGGCAATGGAGGGATGGCGACCCGCATAGAAATTCCTGCAACCTCACAAAACTTAGTAAATTTGAGATTTTTCAATTTTAGCATATGGGAAAAGGGGTAGAAAGAGTGCCAAGACATATTTATTTAAGATTTGACTCATTTTGAAAAATGTGAAAATTTGGGATGCAGGAGCTCGAGGGTCCACCACCCTTTTGTAACAACAATGAGCACACAACACCTCACACATGGCAGCCTGCAATGAAATTTTTGCAATGTCTAAACACATGGAAAATTTGATCCAAACCCCTTTAGTTATGTGAAGAAACTCACTTTATGGGCCCTAGATGATCAAATATTAAAGTTTGTACCCTTTTTTGGAAATGCAAAGATTTGAAAGGGGGAAGTTGGAGGGTCCATCACCCTTTTAAAAATGGCAATGAGCGCATGCGACCCACACATGGCAGCTGGCAAGCAAGTTCCCGTGGATAGCGACGGAGGGATGGTAGCCTACATAGAAATTCCCATGGAATGTGATAGAGGGATGGTGTCCTACATGGAAGTTCTCATGGATGGCCATGGAGGGACGGTGACCTACAAGGAAGTTCCCATGGATGGTAACGGAGGGACGACGGCCTATAAGGAAGTTCCCATAGACAATGATGAAGGGACGATAGCCTACAATGAAATTTTTGCAACTTCTCAAAACTCAATGAAACCTTGGAAGTTCACTTAGGCATCACAAAAACATCCCAAATCAATAGGAAACCCTTCCCAAAAGTAAAAAAATAAAGGCAAAAATGAAGCAAGTGAGTAAGGACCAAGTCAGCAAGAGCAAGGAAAAAAGAAGAAAAAGGAAAGGGGGGACTTTGTTTCTCCCTCAATTTGAATGCCTTAGTTGAAAAGAAGGGCAAGGAGCAACATTTATAGGCCAATTTCCACTAATGGCATGCATTTATTTCTTGGTATGATAGACCTGGGTTAGGTGGAACCCACACTCGTTTAGATTCCTGGTCAAGGCTCAGATAAAGAAACTAAGTGTGGATACCACCATGTAGGTAGAAGTTGGGCATCAATCGCTACTCAAAAATGAAACATGAGCGGTGACCCACATGAGGTGACCCATAGTTGTGGGTCCATAAGGCTTGGAGGACATTGGGGCAATGGGCGAATGGAAACCCATAGGGGAATTTCCATGAAATCAAAAGACTTAGTGAAAATCAAGTGGGTGAATTTGGTCAAGTGGAATTTGATCATTATGAGGTATGTGACCCACTTGGAATCTAAAACAGGGGCACATAAAGCAAGGAAAGAGTAGAAACAACCCAACAGGAGTAGGAATAATCCACCAAGAGTGAAAAAGAGGGATTCCCTACCTACAATGGAGCGTGTGTGCAAAACATGCACAACAATACTTTTTATCAAACTTGTATTAAAATACATTAAGATATTTTCTTCATTTGAATAATTCTACTCATCTTCAAAGGAACCATTGCTTTCTTTACAAAATAGACCCTTCTTGATCTTGTATCTTTTATTTCCATCATTTGATTCTTTATATGGATACTTAGATGCAAAATGACCTATTCTTCCACAATCGAAACATTTGAAAGGTAACTTACCCTGTATTTTCCAATGCCTTTCTTTATTCTTCTCACAAATTTATCTTCAACATCATCAAGTTCTTCAATCTGATCAACAACCTCATCCTCAATCTTTTTTTGTCCTTGAATCCAACTTCTTTCTTGAGACCATCTTGACCAAACTATCGTATTTCAAAGGTAGTAAGAGTACCGAACATTTCCTTGATTGAATATTGATCCAAGTCTTTGGATTCTTCAATGGTAGACACCTTATGACTATGTGGACAATGATTTTGGATTACCCAACTGCTTAAGCTCCTTGTAGGCTTTTCCACCTAAAAGGAGAAAGAATTGGGGTCCAAAATGTTAATGTCTACAGTCAAGATTAATGTAAATGAGATGTAATGTGTCTAATTATGATTTATTAATGTATTTATCTAAAAATAAAATGATTTAATGATGCTAAGCCTGAGAAATGCAAAGTATTGGAAAACACACTGTGATATGCAAAAAGATGAAATAGATGCAATAAAGAAAAAAATGAAGATGTAAAATAAAAACTATGCACCTAGAAACTGATGAAGAGTAGAATGGAGATTGCATAGACCTCTAAAATTCTAGAAAAATTGATTTTTAAGCCAACTAGGACACTTAGCCAAGCTGGGCAACTTAGTCCCAGATTAGGGAAACTACCCAAAAAGTTGTTTCTGCCAAATGGGTATCTGAAACTGTAAAAATCCCTAAAAATTCAATGGAGTGGGACTAAGTCACCACAATGGTTGACTTAGTCCACTTTGGATTTTTTGCAAATCCGAAAGTGGAAATGGAAGCCCACAACTTGCACTCTACTTTCTTCAAAAAATCTTGCAAAATATAAGATAGTTTGATTTCTAATTGGGGGTTTTCCTCAGTCAAACCCCTAGTTGGTATTTAAACTTTGTGAGAGATAAAATCTACATAAAACTCTAGCCCTAAGTGTGTCTAAGACTAGGAAAAGCTGAAATGAGACCAAACCCTATTCTAATGTGCTAGAATAAGATAAGAAAATAGCACTTGAATGATGCAAGACTTCAATCCAAGAAACCCTACAACATTTCAAATGAATGTAAATAACATGTAAATGTTATGCAAACCTTAAATCTGAAGATAGAGAGAAAATGGAAGATGGAATCACTTTGAAAACAAGACTTTAGGTGTGATTTGATTGCTAGTTGCATCTCCTCAACCAAGATTTTTCCATGATTCACCATAGGCATCCATGATCAACCCTTTTCAATGTGAGGTCTTGAACAAAATGTGAGCTTTAGACCTGCAAAAAACCTAGTTTGTTGCCCTTAAGCTTCAACTTTGCTGTAGAAAGACTAAAGGAACTTCTTGTGAAATGTATTTTTCTCTTGACTTTTGATTTTTCTTTAATAAAATGACTAGGAGATGAGAAAAATGACCTAAAAACATGTATTTATAGGCATTAACATTGAATTACTCATTATTTTAGCTTCACGGGCTGACATCCGTCAAGAATTTGAAGTAGTTTGGTGATTTTCCCACTCAAAAGTGGAAAATACCCTAAAAGGGACTAAGTCACCACCTTGGGTGACTTAGTCCCACTAGGGATTTTTGAGGTGGGTTTCACAAAATTTGAGTGATTTGAATGTTATTTGTCAGGATTTAAGTAATTTGTGAGTGAAATACGCCTTAAATTCCAAAATCATGAGCATTAGGGGCCTATAAATGCAGTTTTTAAGGGGTGATTGATGCAAGGTGTCTAAAATAGGTCCAAGTTAATCACAAAATTGTCTCTTTCTTCAAGAGTATAAAATTTTTGGTTACATAGACTATAATATTTTGGAAGAGATATCAAAACCTTTTTTACAATTTCACTTTCTTTCACCTATCCACCAAGACCAGTAATGTCAATAACAACTTCTTGAACCTAGAGCATATAACTTGTTATGTCTTCATCATCTACCATCAACAGGATTTAAACCTTCTCTTGAAGATATGCATCTTGGCTTACTTCACTTTTGGTCAACAAGCAAGTAGGATCAAATCCATCAAAATCTCCTTTGATCAATGTAATGGTGGAGACTCAAAACCTTGTACTATTGATAGGAAATCTAGTTAGGCCATCAAATAGAGGTATACCACTTGAAGGAATGAGCCCTAAGAAGTGGAAGTTGAAAGAGAAAATAAATTAAAATACTATAGCATTACAAAAAGATAAAGGGGTTGATCACAATATGGGATCTCCTCAAAAGGACAAAAAATTCCCAATAGATGCGATAAATGTAAGGGAATCTTGGGAGGGAATAGAGAATGTATGACAAAAGAAGGAACCATGCAACAAATTCTTATAAAAGGATAAGGAAGTAATCAATGTGGTTAGTGAGCTCTTTTGAATTACAAATAGGCACATATTGAAGACTTTGGAAGTTGATTTAAGGAGGCATGAATGCTTGCATAGTGGGGAAATTTGGGAAGAAATTCTAGCTTTGGAAGAAGGTGAATGGTTTGACAAGATGGTGGGTTGGATTATTGAAGCCGAAGAAAAGTTCTTTCAAATCAAGTGTGGCTCCCCTCACAAATAAAATTTAGGTATAAAATAGAGAGTCAAAACATTGTCACCAGATTGCAAGGAAGGGAAGAAGAAAGGAAGAAAATAAAACATGGAGAAACTAAGCCAAGAATGGGATGTTGAAGTTCAATTTAAAATCACTAGACTATTGAGATCTAGGAAGGGAAAAACCCTTCCCAGAGAGCTATGAAGATCACATCATGGAATATTAGGGTTTGAACACCCTAACAAAAAGCTCCTAGTTAAGTGCTATATGGAGATATCAAGGTCAAATATCTTTATGATTCAAGAAACAAAAGTATTAGGTAAATAGGTGGATCTCTTCCAGTTGAAAGAAGTTGTGGAAAGAAATAATGGTGAATGTAGAAGAAGTTTCACATGGCTTAGATATTTTGGAAGCCACAATATGTCTCTATGGAGGCCCTTACAAACAATAGGACAATGTAAGAGGAGTTAATGCCATGTTGGAGGATAAGTCCCTTTTGTGGGGAGATTTCAAATTAGAGGAATATTCCACTAAGATGCCATATTTGAATGAAAGGGGGGAATTAATAAATCAATTAAATTGATTTATGTGCACAAGTTGCAAAATCTAGAGGATTGGGGTGATTAAGATTAGCATTAATCATGATTTGATTAATTTTAATGCAGGTTAGTTGATTTGACCATTTTGACTTAGATTTGTGGATTAATTTAAATCAAGATGAGAGGAATATGATTTAGACTTAAGTAAATAAATATTTTGATTTATTTAATTAAACAAGGAGATGCTGTTAAATTAAATTAAATAAAGATAAATTTATTTAATTTAAATGAGATGACTTTAGAGATTAAATAAAATGAATTATTTAATTAAAAGAGGGATGATGACTTAATCAAATAAAATTGATTTATTTAATTAAGAGATGAATTCAGAGTGATGAATTTAATCAAATATAGATTATTCAATTAAATGACTAGAAAAGGAGATGTGGGATGAAATGGTGTTAGTAAATCAGGATCAAGCATATAGGATCAATTTGGTACATTTTTCATGTCTACAAGACTAAAGGTGGTCTTTAAAACTCAACAATCCTTGGAGTTGATAATATTTGAATAGGTATTAGGGGATGATTTCCTGGTGGTAGAAGATGTATAGGGTTAATACATATATTGCCTCTAGTTTTGTGGCCTTTCTTCTTGATTTAGGTGAGTAAAAAGAGATGATGGGGGGCATGATAAAGGAGCTAATTAAAAGAGAGTTTCTTGGAAAACTGGATGATATTCTGGGTATGGTGAGGCCTAGATTTTGTATTCCTTACCAAAGGAACATTTGTCATTTGCTGGAGGGAAATACATAGGTGTTACGGATCTTATTTCTTATGAATTTCTAAGGAAGATGACAAACCTTAAGCCCATATTCGGTATCAAATGGATCTATACTTTCATTAATCAGAACTTGGTTGAAGAATATATATGGTTGAAAAATAATTCCTATATATGGCTAAGGATTTAGTTAGTCTCCCATAGAAAAAAAGGGAAAGGGAGCCTAATATTGTTACACTAGCTTAAATCCTAGTTTTTATATCTAAAATGTAATTTTTTATCATCAATACAAAGCAACTTTCACAACACACTTATTGATAAAAAAATAATATATAATATATAATTTATATATAATAATATAAAATATATATAATAATAATATTATATATAAATAATATATAATAATATACATTATATATAATTATATATATATTATATATATAGCTCATATATATAATTGTATGTGATCCAAAACAAATATTCGTTTTTAGTAGAAAATAGATATCTGAGTTGTACTATAGAATGAATATCCATTTGAACCACATAACATATATCTATTTTGTAGTTTACAAATCAAATATTTATTTTTCTCTAATTTTTTACAAAATAAAAATGTACTTTTTACCCAAACCAAGTAAAAATTCAAATATTCATTTCATAATTTTGGCTATGTGAGAACAATTTTTTCCCTATCCCCACTATTTGAGGCATCATGATCCTACATTCACCCTTGCATAAGGGGTCAAAAGTAAACTCAAATGCTACGGGAACAATCCCTATAGCCAACATTTACCATCAAAATATACATTTGATCCATGTGCTCCATCAAGATACTTGTAACAATAACCAAGGTGACCACCATCTTAAAATTGAACTCCCTCATCCTCCATCATGCCAATGCACAAAAAACAAGATTCAATTTAAAGAGATGTCACACTGCTTGTCACATAAAATCATAGTTCTTGTGTCAAACTAATATCTACACCAAACACTAAATCTAATTGTAACAAATATTCTTGATCACTTACCAAGAATCAATCACCATAATTGGTATAGCAACCACAACCATATGCTAACACATACAACTAACCATACCTCCAATCTAATGTACTCACCATAATAGGTCAATTATGTTGAACACTCAAAATACTAAGAGGGGGGAGGGGTGAATCAATATTATTTTAAACCATTTAAATGTTTAACCATTCAACTCATAAAATATTCAATTTATAGTAATGAAGGAAAGCATGAAAAAATCCAACATCACATAACACATGAACCCCGAGATTTTTATGTGGAAAACCCAAAATTGAAAAAACCATTGTGAGGATTAGCTCACAATATATTATTATTGGTTATAGTATATTATAGAAATTTTCACTGTAGGTGGGCTCATTGTCAGAGTGGACTCATTGCCCATTCAGGAATAAAAGAGATAGAAGAGATTGTGGCTCACTACCAGATTTGAACTATTACAATTGCATCTATCATATGCATGAAATATAGTTCCAATGAAACACAAAATACAAACTCAAAACTCTTCATATTGATCTAAAATATCACTCTACTTTGCTTTGCATTCACTCTATATTAGCACAATTTACATAAATTTACTCTTATCACATGTCACCACTCTCAAAATATTGAAAAATATCATTCTTATATATTTGCTTCATCTACAACACTAATTAGATCGAGCTAATTAGATGTAATATACAAAATGTAACTTTTTGGCTTAAGATCCATACATGAATGCTTCACACAAAGATTCAAACCTCAGAAAAATTTGAAATAGGTTGACATGGCCCCAAAATAGCAATCACATAATCAATCAAAACATATTGAACCTCTATGGCACATCCAACTCATTAGCTCGAAAATGGTAATGACCTCATTAAAATATTTCCAACTGTATATCCACATTCGAACACACAGAACTCCAAACACTATTCCAACTAGAATACATAATCAACTAATGCATTTCAGAATCTCCACAACTTCACAAAGTCATATTCCAATCCATATAGAATTTTGGATTCACCAAAGCATATGCATTGGATTAGAAAAGGCTTGTAATTTCTAGGTTGAACTTTTGTTACTCAACTCCAAAACCAGAAACAAAAACAAGATGAAACTCTAATATTATGTTCCTCTATCAACCAACAAAATTATTTTTAAAAAGCATATCAAAATCTTCATTAGTGGACCAATGTGGACCCAAATATTAGATCCCCTATACACAAACCCACCTGTATTGACACTTAGTTTCCACAATAATTGTCTTCACTGGATCAAACCTTCTTGAAAATTTGTCTCTCATTATCATCCTCAAACATATTCAAGACATCCAAATTTGTCTACACAAGGTTCTTCATATGGGGATAAAATTTTGACATCAATAACAACATGCAATGCATAACTATTCACTTTATGCTCATCTCACATGCTCATTTTTTCAACAAATGCACCAATGACATCTCCTTATTCTTCCAACAATCTCCCTCTTTGTAATTGATGGCAATATGCCAAAATAATCCCCAAAATTATTTTCCCCCTTTGACATCAATGGAAAAGGGTGCATACAATAGTCTTCTTGCATACTAGATCTCCCCCTAACAAATATTCTCATATATACAAGCTAAAAAACTAAATTGACTCCCCCTAAGATATCTATACACCATAAGTAGCTCAAAAAATTATGCCACAAAACACTTTACACCATCGGCATCTGTAAATTGGAGTTTGAAACACTAAATTGAAACTGCATAAAAAGAAATAATTACTATCAACTAGAGGATGTTGACTTTTGAAGCTTCAGAACATGGGCTTGCCACTCTTGTTTTCCTTCCTCCCAAATCCTCATGGCTGTGCCAAGAATTTTGCACTGTGTCTCCAATTCCATTAAACATTCTTCCCCTTATTTTGGAGTGTTGGGTACCAAATTAATATTTGTAGCTTTATCAACACTTACAAGGGAACTGGAAATAGATGTGAACTTTTAGTTAACCAAGCCCCTGAGGTTCCCAATTTGTGTAATTATTTTCTCTTTTCGGCCTTGTACTTGGAAGTATTTCTCATGTAAATCTTCTATAGTTGATCATGTGCTTCCATCTAGGTCTTGTGTCAAACCATATGCACTAGAATCTCTGTCTATCTATGACTCAATTAAGTCCATTTCATCTTTAATGTTATTTGTGGCTCCAAGCCACTTCATACAAAATTGGAATTAGGCTTTAGTCTCAGCCACACAATTCTATTCACCCTTGGGACTTTCTTGAAATTTGGTGTGTACTTGTGCACACTTTTCTATGATTTCCATTAGCATCTTCTCATCCATCATTTATCCATTTATTTTTCAAGTTTTTCTTTTAATCCAAAGGCATGCTCTTTAAAATAATCAATCAAAAACTTTAGATTTTCCATACTAAATAATGAGCCATCAATGGTTGTTCTAGGTATGGCCTCCTATAGGGTCTTCGCTGATTCTTCAATAAGCTCTCTATTCTTTTGATGTGTTTCAATTATTTCCTTTCAAGAAGATGCGTGGAAGAAATATCATAGTCGAATCTTGTGGAGTGGTGATATCTTTTCAATTTCCACATTCCTCTATTGCATGGGTAGTTGTAGTAATTGTGTGAACACAACCAATTAGAATTACAATTGCATGCTCAATAGAACTTTTAGAGAATCTCTAGAGGAATCAGAGGATTTTCTAGTTGCCTTAACATCTTCCTTTACATTCTTCTCTTTCAAATCCTTCTCCTTCTCATTATAACCAATATTAGTTGGTGTATCTTCTTTATTTTCCTCATCTCTGAAGGAATCTTCATTCTTTTGTTGATCTTCTTTTTTTGTTTCTCCATCACTAATTATTTGTTATGTATTATCCAAAGGAATAATTGTCTTGAGTTGAACTTGAATATTCTCACCAAGTGTTTCAAATACCAGAGGATGTGTTTGATGGTCCTTAGAAATATCTAGGGCATTTGAAACATCTTCTTCGGTAGGTACATCCTTCTCAACACTTTTCTCAACATCAACATTTTCTTTTTATGTTTCTTCCACATTTAGAAGAACATTATCTTGGACATCTCCTTCTTCAGTTATATGCTCATTTTGAGCACCATTTATTTGTATATCTTATTTTGTGTTCACCTCTGAAGTAGACATCTCCTCATGCATTTCTTTCTTGTTCTCTGGGGTCATTCCTATCCTTTATGCTAGGTCTACAACCTCATCTATAGTTTCCTTTTAGATCATTTTGAGATCATTCTGATCTTTTCTCATAATATTTTCTACCCTTTTCTTTGTTCTCAATTAGCTACTATACAATTTATCCAATGTGGCTTTATTTTTATGGGATAGATGAGTAGTTATCTTCTCCAATGAATAGGCCTTCAATTTGGACTCTTCTTCTATTTCTTCATGTCTCCTCTCAATCAAAACATTCCATACTTCTACAATTATTTTTTTCTGTATATTCCTCATATCTACTTCAAGAACTATAATATATTTTATAATGGATTCAACTATGGTGGCCTTTTCCACCTCATTAGCCTCATTGTATAATGCCATGGTTTCCTCTAACATTTCATTTTTCACAATATCATTAAATAATGCATCTAATTTCATTGCAATGTGTGCTCTTACCAAATTTTTCTTCTTTTACTTATTCTTTTCTTTTGCTGACTTCTTCTTACTTGCTTCCCCCTTCTTCTCTCACATGTGGATAATAAATTATTTATTTTCATTTTCTACTTCCTCCTCTTCATCGGTATCTACAATATCAACTTTCTTCTTCTTAACACTTGCTTCACATTTTCTCTTCCGGGCTAGCTATGGTCCTTCTTCTTCCTCATCATCTTCAATTTTGACACCCAAATAATGCTCTCTGGTGGCTTTGGTCTTCACTCTTTTCACAAGGCTAGTTTGATGTGCTACCAGAGTAGCCTTTTTCTTTCTCATCCATCTTTTCTTTTTTTGTCAAAGCAGTTTTCTCTTTTATTGAAGCATTGGTTTGCTTTATAAGAGTATTGGTCTCCTTCCTCCTTGATCCACTAGATGAAGGTGTAGTTTTGGAGGACTTCTGATTAGCCAAGGGAGTGGTAGCTATTTTACCAAATCTCCTCACACTTGATGAGCTGTCCAAAGCTCCATATTTAACCAAGTTAGCTTCCTTAACTTGTTCTGGTGTGAGGCCCATTACCTCCACAAATTATGCAGTAATTTTTTCCACTTTCTTCTTTATTTTTGGCTCCCTTTGCTCCATGTGAACCTTCATTAATCTTTCCTCATAATTTTTGAATCTCTCCTCAGTGGCATCGTTAGGAATTTTTAGCAAGATGTCATTGAATCCATTGATTTCATTTGTGGTAACCTCATATCCTAGTGTCAAGATCCACACTATCCTAGGCTCAATAGCATCCATTATGCATTCATCTTTTGTAACAAGAAAGGTAATCTCCTTTTGATACCTCTCCACTAACTACTTTGGTATCATTTTCCTTGCCTACATCTTCTCTTGAAATATTTTGAATAACCCCCAGAGGGAATTCTTTTGAGCTTTTGCCTCTCCTAATACAAACAAGTAATCTCTAATTTGATGGGCTATAGACATTTACCTTGTAACCATATTGCATTCTTTGTTCAAGGTAATTCATACAAAAAGTAAAATAACAAAACAATGATTAAGGATTGAAACTTAAAGGCATACTTGGACTCATTGGTTTTCTGCAAGTTTTCCAACAATTGTAGTCTCAACAATTCACACAAATCATATTTTTCATCCTTCTTGATCATCTCATAAGTTGTGATTATGGAAGTTGCAAATTTAGAGTTCTCCATGTTGGTGAAATACTATTTGTAGCCTATCATCACATAAGTGTACTTGACTACATGATTGGACTTATGTATTTAATGGTCAAATCCCTCCTATCATACTTTTCTCCTATTTGTTCCATCAGAATCTCATTTTAATAAATTTGAGTACTGGTACTGGTCCAATTGAGCATAGATTAGTCACAACCCTAATTGCCTCTTTTTTGACCAAATCCAGACTATCCAACCAAAGGAGATTTTTGTGTATTCTTCTCAAGGTGTACCTCACCCATTCATCCACATAAAAAAGGATGAGAAACTTGTTCTAGATGTTAAGATTCTTCTCTACCAAAACCCAAAACTCTTATTTTAGCTTGAAATCGTCATTGATAAGCTCATTGAACCATAATTCATTCAACTTCATGTGGCTATACTCTTCCATTTTGGAACATGGATATAAGCCTAACATCCTCTATGTGTAAAAATTCATATGGTATGTGCTAGAACACACCATCTAGATCATCCATCAAGAATTTTTCATGATGCCTCTTAAACTTAGGTCTTGGACACTCAAAAACTTCTACCACTTGCAATGTATACATTTTTGCAACAAATTGAAATCATTTTATAAACCTAGGGTAAACAAAAATTTAGAATTCCTTCAAACACTTTTAGAATAGGGTTTCGCTTGCACTCAAACTCAATCACTTTGAAACACACTGTACTACTCTTTGTCTACTCTTCGCTTGAAAAATTGATTGAAAATGAAGTTTGATTAAGTGTAATCACTTATAAGCCTTTTGTCATGACCTAATTTCATATTGAATACACAAACCAAAAGGTTGGTAAAAACCCTAAATGTTTGCATGGTCAACTTCAAAAACTCTACAATCTTTCACATTAAAATATTTTCTATCAGGATCTTCTCCAATAGTGCAAATGCATTGATCTTCACCATTCATCATGTTCAAGCACCATCACCATTTATTTGGCGAGGGAAGAAATGTTTCCATTTAAGATCCCCTGAGCCAAAGCTCTCAGCTTAGTTACTAGAGGAAACATCTGCACCAGATGTTGGTATAGATTCATCCTTAACCTTGGTCTCTTCCTTCATTTTCCAAATCTTTTCCATCTCCCTCTTTGTCTCTACTAGATCAAATTTTTATATTCCATCATTCTTCTTCACTAGATTGTTCTTCAAATTTATTCTTTTGCAAAAATTAAATGTGTCTAGGCCTATTGCAATTGTAGCATATGACATTATTTTGAACAACCTTCCTTCCATTCATTCTAGGTATGCATTGATTATTTTTGTGCACAAATCCATTGCATGTATAACAATATTCATTAAAAGATTAAACCATTCTACCATTGTTAAAAAAATTCGTCATTTGATGTTTACATTCACTAGATTTATGACCAAATCTCTTACATGTAAAACATTGATCAAGAAAAGATTTAACATTCTAATCTGTTCTTCTTCTACAATACATAGCCTTATGTCCAAATCTATTGCAACAATAGCACAAAACATTAAAATATGGGTACCTTTGTGCATTTGGTTGTCTAACCAATGGTCTTATAGCTTCACTCCTTTGATTCCACATCTTTCCATTTTTCTTCTTGTCCTCAATATTCTTTTCAAGTTGGATTGTAGTTTGATCTATATTTGAGCTTTATCCTATCTCAAACCCTAATCCACCTTTATCTTTAGATCTTTTATGGTTTGTAATCATTTCATCAAGCTTTGTAGAACTCATTTTGAATTTTTCTTCATGACTCTTTGCTTTTTCAAGATCTAATCTTGGATTCACAACTTCTTGTTCAAGCTATGTGCATTCTTCAAATTTTCTTTACACCATTACATTTTGTAGACATGTAAAATTGACTTAACACCTATCACAACCTGAAATGTCTTGGAACATCTCAGAATCAACTCAGAATGTCTTGAAATAATTTGGAATCAACCCAAAACATCTTGAAACATCTCAAAATCAACTCAAAATGTCTCGAAACAATTTGGAATCAACCTAAAACATCTCAAAATCAGCCTAAAACTTCTTGGAACATCTCAAAATTAACCCAGAATGTCTTGAAACATCTCAGAATCAACCTAGAACATCTTGAAACATCTCATAATCAACCCTGAATGTCTTGAAACATCTTGGAATCAACTCATAACATCTCGAAACATCTCAAAATCATCCCATGATCATCCCATAACATCAAACAACATCTGAAACCCTAATTCTATTATTAATTGAATAATACAACGTTATTTGATTAATTCACATTTCATCATTTCAACCAATTAAATAAACTATATTTATTTAATAAATTCCTAATTAAATCTTATTTCATCTTGATTAGTCAAGCAACTCCAATTATTTTATTACGTCACTAAATCACCTTATTCCCTTAAATTCATTAAATTATTAAATCATATTAATTTAACTAACACTTTCGCTCCAAATTTTTGAATAATCAAATCAAACTATTCAAATCAATTATAAAAAATCAAATCAAAATAATGCAATTCTATTTTCAAAATTAAAATTTGATTTGAATGTTCAACTCCAAAAATTAATTAATTAATTAAATCAATTAATTCATATTTCTCCCCCACTTTCTAATTGAGAAAATCATGGGTTGCTAACTGAGCAATCTAAATTGCTAACTTGTCAATCTATTTCCTAAATAAAATCAATGAATTACTAAGTGATCAATCAAATCCTAACTGATCAATCTAAACCCTGACTAGCCAATCTAATCTTCAATCACCCAAATTGTGCAATCAACTTTGCACAATCTTCTCATGTATAAGTCCTCTCAACACATGTTGACTGTTGATTTGGATATTTTCCAATGTGATCTTGATTGTTTATTCAAAATCTCATTTCCTATAGAACAAACATCTCTCCTCACAAATAAAGATCAAAGAATTGACATACTTTTTACAAAAAAGTTCTGTCACAATCACCGTTGATAAAGTTTCACCTTTTTCAATCAACCAAGCATCATTCATCCAGCTTTTGCACATGAACTTTAGAGGATTTGTGGTGACAAGAAGAATCCAAATTCAAGTGACTACACTCCACTATGGGATGGTAAATTTTTACTTATTGCTTGTATTCTTTTTGGTAATCATAGGTTTCTTAATGTATGTTAATTTAGCTTAGTTTCATTTCATATGTGTAGGATAGGATTTTAGATTTCTTGTGTTTGATCTTAGCTTAGATCCTAATTTAAATTGTAGTTTGATCTTATTTTCATCTATCATCTTCCCCCTCACACATTCTAACACACCCAATGGGACATAGGTCCTCATTACTAATTTTTTCATGAGCCAAATTGAAGTTACAGGGTTTCGGGAGCTTTCGAGAGAAGTTTTGCACACTTCCTAGCAAAGGCTCACTTTTGACTAACAAGATTTTTGAGCATCTACAACAAGAAGCTTTATTTTTCCATGGGAACCTCACTTTTTCTTATAAAACTTTTCTTTTACTTCTAAAACCATGCATTTACAAATTTTTGGGTGAGCATATGCACAAATATTTGAGCATCTACTTCTAGAACTGAGCATTTACATTTTTTCTGAGCATTTTCTCTGAAAATAAGTGCACGGATCATGCACTATTGTAATGAACCTTCTTGCTAATTTTTTTCTTTTTTGCAGGTACTAATGGGTTTTTTATGCTTGATTTGAAACAAGTTAACTCATTTTGTGTAGGGAAGACAATCGGTCCAAGATTTTTAGAGCCATAGTCATTTTTTTATTAACTTAGGAAAATTTTCATTTGGTGCACTAAAATGAACAAATAGAAAACTCACATTTAGTTTGGTGCTATTAAAAATTGAACAAATTTTAAATATTTTCTAAATTAGGAACTTTCATTTGGTGCACTTAAATGAACAACACAAACTCATAGTTCATTTTGGTTTTGTTAAAATGAACCAATTTTAAAGCTTTCTAAGTTAGGAACTTTCATTTGGTACTCATAAAAAGAACAAAAACATTTCAATTTTGGATTTTAAAAATGAACACATTTCATTTTTTCATAATTAGGAACATTAATTTTGGTGTATGAAAAGAACACAAAATATTTTCTATTTTGTTGATGTAGACTCCATTTACATTTGTTGATCAATTAAAAATCAGGCCTGATTTCTTAGAAACACTTCAATTTTGGGGCTTAAAATGAAAAAAATATTCTTGTTGTTTTAACACCATTGCTATCTTAAATGGTTGATGTCCTAAACACTTCAATTTGGTGTAAAAATAAAAAGAACAAGTTGTTTATATTATTCACATATTTTGGGGATAATACCACTTGAGGTGTTTAAAATGAATCAATTTGTTATGAAGTGTATGTCATGTATTCATTGATTGGAAAATCTAAATGTTTGTCTTCTCCCCTCACACCTTTTGAGGCTCACATCTTTCTTTTCAAGCATACATTTTTAAAGGGCCTACCTACTTGAGGAATCTAAATGTTCTAGACTGCTATATAAATCTTTTGTGAGTGTGAGGAAATTTCATCACTAATCGGGTGCATATGTCCTATACTAACATATTCTTTCTCATTATCTTCATGATGCGTAAAAATCAGCAAGGTCTAGAAGGTTTTTAATTGCACAGAATGCCAGATGTATAGGTGCTCAAAAATAATCTCCCCAGAACATGACTAAGAGCCAACTGTTTTAGAAGCCACCCTATTATCCAAAAATTTCTTTGAAGTGGTGCATTGGAATTTACTTCTGAGAAGTTACTTTCCAAGTCCAACTACATGCCCATGCCATAAGTTTCATGTAAAATCATCGCTTCGAAGCATGAGGCAAACCCACCAAGTGAATTGATTGTTAATGTTAAACTTGCCTAATTACATTCAAAAAATAATTTGGACATCAAATTATGTGTTTGATTTAAAGAAAAAGAACACATCAAAACAAACACTAAACATGATGGTCAAACCACAAACCCTTTGACTTGGTGTACGCTTTTGAGAGAAGCCCCTTATTTTCACTCCTTGGAGGATTTCCTTCAAGGTTTTTGGATATTTAGCCTTTTGTTTCAAGTTACATTAAATCAAATTAAACATTAGGGAACTATGGCTTGGGTGTTGTAATTTCACAACTTAATCTATAGACATTTAGGTCACATGAATTCCATGCTTTTGAGTCATTCTGGTGTTTTTCTATCATTTTTCATACTCAAGAACACAGAGGAAAAAATCACACAGAGGTTGCAAACAGCCATTCTAGCTCACAGTCTTTTTCTTGACACTTAGGGGAAAACAAACTGAAGTTGTTTATAAGGTCATTTTTCAAACAAAGTATTTAAAAAATCATATTGGTCATAGGGTCTCTCATCCATTATTTCCATACTTATTTGAAATCAAAATTAAACAAAACACTAGGATCATTCCTTCAATTAGATGTCTATGATATCAACAATTACTTGGACCTCACAAATAGTTCAAGTATCTTTCCAACAACATATCCTCTAGACAAGGAAGTGGAATAATGACCTTAGTTCTTTAGCATTTTGATTTCCAAAAAGTAGCCACATTCCAAAACAACACTCAAACCTTAGGGTCTTGAGCTTCACAACAACCATCCCAAAACACCATTACATTTTATGACCATCTGGCATCCAACTACTTCCATTCAAAAACATGGAAAGAATATGGAATCCAAAAAAAGAAGTAATAGCATCCCACCAACAAACCACACAAACAATGGAAGAGACAAATGAAGATATAAACCAAGTGACCTTATGATAGGATATTGAGTATCAAAACATCCCCAAAGCATGATGATCTATTACCCAAATTACTTTTATCAAGGATCACAACATCAAAAAGGGCAACAACAATAGGAATTTCAAAACTACCATCAAGGAATAAATCCAAAACATCAAATTTCCCTAGATAAAATTGAGAGATATCTTGAGGAAATTAAACAAAATCAAAATTTGAAGTATCGCCAATGCCATGTGCAAAGTTGAAACATTACATATCCAAAACAAACTAACATCATTCCAAAAACACCTTAATATCCACATCATCAACACTTCCAATATCCATAATATCAAGAAGTTCTACAACACCAAGGTGTACCTCAAGTGCAATATCAAATATACCTCAAACATAGTATCAACCTGAGTTTCACATCAAGAGGAAAACAATCGAGAAAAGCCATAGAGGAAAGATTACCAACTAGGAAGGAAATTCACCCCTTTGGGAGAGATTTATAGGTAATCATGCATGAAATAGTACAACATGAACTTATCAAGATCAATAATAGTCCAATTTATGGTGAACCAAAATTTAAACTCCCGTAGTATAACAAGTAAGAACAATGTGAGTTCCAAAAATTCAAGGGTCACCCAATGAACAAATGTGCTACACTCAAAAATCTCATCCAAGACCTCATTGATCAAGGAGATTTAGATATTAAAGGTCCATCTACCAATGACAATGTCTCAACCTCAAAATTTGAAAAAAACAATCAAGATCTATCTATCACTAATCACATTGATAATGTCTCTACATCATCTAGTGAGCAAGAGGACACACATCAAGAAGTTATTCCCAAGCATAATCAAATTAAATCACCCAAGTCTAACAATGATTCAATCCAAGATATATTGATGTCACCCAACCTCATGGCAATACATATTGATGATCAGGAGACTATCAATCCAACACTTATGCCAAATGCAAAAAATATAAGCCAAGAGCTATCACCCATATGCCCACAATTTCAGGAAATCCAAGGATCTTTTATAGGAAATCCTTTCTTTGAAATTAATCCATGTCAAGAAAGTGATCCAAAACATATCAAAGATGATACCACATAGAGTTAAGATCAAGAATCCCTATCATCAAAATACTACAATGACTTGGTAGATATCTTCCAAGACATTCAAGGTTTTCCAAAAGAACACATACATACGAAAGCACACACACATCTACCCATGAGATGCTTACTCATAATGGACATGTAGATTATCTTCATCCAAAATAAGATTCTCGAACTCTTGAAATCATTACCATGGAACAAGAGTCACCTACTCTTCACATCTATACACATGATCAAGATATAGCATAATCTCTAGATCAAAAAATCATCAAGAAGAAGCATTAAGATCAAAAACATCCTCTAGGCTAGTTGAAGACATCAAGCATGAAAATATGGAACAAAGTATCTTAAAATCAGCAAAGATAATGGAAAATCCTGAGCAGTAGAGCATTAGGTATACAATAGTCATAGAATCACCAATCTATTTTGAAGGGCCATCAAAATCTAATAGTTCACAAGATCAAGTTGAAAATATCAATCAAGAAGTTGTCCCACAGATAGAGGATTCTACCAATGAAAAAGCTATCACATTTGAAGATCAACAACAGAGCAATGAAGGATCAACACCTTGTTTCCAAGGTAAGAGATATCCTATTGCAAATAAAATGTATCAACATCAATACAAAGGATTAGGCCTACATGAACAGGGTATCTTAGCACTAATGCAAATTATTGGAAATCCTAAGAATCAAGGTCTTGGTTATTAAACAATTAATGGATCTAAACATATCCGTGATTACTCTATAACATTGGTGGAAACTTTATCTAATGCAAGCATCAACATAGAAAGCATGAAGAGTCCTTATGATAAAATTTATACCAATGCTACAACTAGCCATGTCATGAATTGCCATCCACACATATTTCAAGCCTATGGTGGGGACCAACAACAGGATTAAAAGTTATACCCAAGAAAGGAACAAGTCATTGAAGCAAAATAATTCACAAAAAAAATTAGACAAGCAAGATACAAATGGATACAAAAGAAAAATCAAGAAAATTATCCCTATCAAACTCCATTAGTCAAAGAAACTATGGATCAAAATCAAAAAGGAAATTTCATCCATCAAAAAAGTCCAACAATGTAAAAGAAAGCTTCAAGAATGACCTACAAGGTATATCAAGATGTTGGTCCCAATAAAATCTCCATATCCACCCATCATTTCTCATCACCCCAAGTTTGGAAAGGTAAAGGTTCCAAAATTTCAATCAATCCATCTAAAAATAATATCCCTCAATGCACTTTTCCATCCATGATATCCAAATCTCGCATTGGCCATGTTTTGGTATCAACTCTCTATCATAAGGACTCTAAGGTCACTCTATCATGATGTGCACATCAAGGTAAGGTTAACTCTAGTATCGGAAAATAAGACAAGAATTATCAAGGGATACTTTCAAGTTCTTGTATCTTAGCAAAACAACTCCTCCAAGTAGGATATCATTGGCATGTCATGACAACAACAACCATATTAGACCAACAACATCTGCATTAGCATCACCAGGTGGTTCAAACATGATCAGAAAATCATCACCATTATGAAAACCTAGTAAACAAGTGTCTTGTGTGACATAAAAAATAATAAATAAATAAATAATCAAGAAAATAGTCAAGAGAAAAATTTCCTCCAGTGAAAACCACTATGGTGGTGCTTTGGACAAGTAAAATGATGAAAACCTAGAAAATAGGCATCACATGTAGAATCGAGCATCTACAAGCACCATTTCTAGAGTAAGCATCTTAGCCAATCCATAATAAATCCCATCCATTTTTATCCAAATCCAACTTACCTTGATCTTGACAAATTTTTGGTATGCACTTTATGCTTGCTTATGGAAAACATCTTGACATGTGTCACTATCATTGATCCTATCCTATCCAGCATTATCTGAGCCATGAGGCATTGTCCAAAAGGGACATAATCTATCCAAACAAGATATCTTATCACAAGATAAACTATCATTGTTAGACACTAGGGGCAAGTACTTACATATTGCTTCAGATTAAATCTTGATCTATGTCTTCTAGCTCACATTGTGATTCATGCATTATCCAAACAAAAGGTGTGCCACATGGTACCCTTCACAATTCATCCTGACAACAAGGTGTACCACCAATGCACTACCAAGGAAACCTTCAAAGATACTAACAATGTGTATTATTCCTTCACTCAAAAATTCTAAGATATCAATAGTTGCTTGAACCCCACAACTAGTTCAAGTA
Organism: Sequoia sempervirens; assembly: GCA_007258455.2. Classification (NCBI taxonomy): domain Eukaryota; kingdom Viridiplantae; phylum Streptophyta; class Pinopsida; order Cupressales; family Cupressaceae; genus Sequoia; species Sequoia sempervirens. The sequence continues at coordinate 834,656,102 of VDFB02281492.1, forward strand.
AGCTTTTCCTCAACATATCCTCTAGAAAGACATAGTGAAACATCAATCCAAGTTGTCAACATCTTATATTACCCTAGGAAAGAGGGTAAAAATCCAAAAACAATAAAAATAGTTTATCCCAAAAAACAAGGTATACCACCAACGTACTACCAAGGTAACCTTAAGAGATACTAACAATGTGGATTATGCCTTCACTCGAAAATTCTAAGATATCAATAGTTGCTTGAACCCTATAGCTATTTCAAGCATACTTTTCTGCAACATATCCTCTAGAAAAAACATAGTGAAATATCAATCCAAGTTGTCAATATCTTAAACCCCAGGCAAGAGGGTAAAAATCCAAAAAAAATGGAAAAAGGATTAAAAAATACAAAAAAATCAAGAAAATAAAAAAAATAAAAAAATAAAAAAAATCAAGAAAATTAAAAAAAAGCAAGAAAAATGGTAAAGAGAAATAAAATGTTCTATGAGTGAAAGCCACTTTGTGGCACTCCTGGAATAGGTACTGTAGTGAAAACCTAGCAAACAGGTGCTATGTTTGAATAAAACTTTCATCATTATCTATCGGTACTATCCACAACATTCACCCATTCATTTCATAATAAAATAATGTATCCAAAAATAGCTTGTCAAAAATTAAGGAAAGTAGTCTTGTTTACAAGTGGGGAAAACTTTATGAGGCTAGTTGTGGATTACATCTTTGAATGTCCTATCATGGTCAGAAACAACAGAAGATCAAAAACATCTAGAAAATAACAAAAAACAAAAAAAATTGAAAAACATCAAAAAAAAACATCATGGGGTTATTCCTTTACTCAAATAGTCTAAGATATCAACATTTTCTTGAACCTCATAGCTAGTTCAATTATATTTCCCGCAACATATCCTTTAGACACAGAAGTGGAATATCAATCCAGATTATCAATGTTGTTTACCAAAAAATAGTTTATGATTTGAGTCAAATGGTTGAACTATGCGGTCTCTATGTGTACAACATAGGTAAGGCTTGAAAGATCTCAAGACCCTAGGTCAATCCCCTTAGGTTTCCAACATGCTTTATTTCAACTTAGTCAAAAATACAAAATCCAAAAAAATTTCAAAAATTCAAAATCCAAAAACAATAAAAAATACAAAGATCAAAAACATTAACAAAACAAGAAAGGTCAAAAAAACTCAAACCAAGAAAACTATGAGCCTCTACATGTACATCATAGGCAAGGCTTATCTTTGATGAGCTTCCAAGGCCCTAGGTTAGTCCCCATAAAACAACAAAAATAACATCATAAAACTCAGAAAATAAAAAGATTCCAACCCTTACATCACAAATATGCAACAAAACATCACCTATAATAAACAAATCATTACATTCACCCTTTGAAAAAACAAACAAAGAAAACATCAACAGTTGGATAATGCATATCATCAATATTTCTTCTAATTAACATCATTCTTCTATCAAATCATCAACATTTCTTCTAAGTGAACCCTACATAGCAATATCATTAGTACCATTCTACATCCACAATATCATTAGTACACATCATGATGATAATAAACCAATAAAAACATCATGTATGGGTCATTCATTCATTCATATCAACACCATATATAAACATACATCATCATATATTGTCATCACATAGGCATAAAATGAGGATGAATCGAAGAAGGTATATCTCATTTATATCATCATCAAAAAAGAGAGTACATCATCATAAGTGTGATAGGATATACAAAATCATAATTTCTATATGAGGCATCTACTAGGCTGATGATATATATATATATATATATATATATATATATATATATGTATGTATATATATATACAAAACCATGTCTACAATAGGCCTCTAAATAATAAACAATATGATGAAAAAGTACAAAAAGTAAGACCCCGACAGGAAGAACAGAACCCTATTGACCACCAAAACGATATGGTTGTCTCACGGACTAATTGCCTGCACCACCACCTACACCACCAACTGCACCATCACCACCATCACTCACATCACTAGGCTCTCTGAACCGTGGACACCGAGCAGCCCTAGAAATGACAACCTCATATAGAGTCTGATAGTAGGTAGACCTCTGCAAATAGTGATCACACTCTACCCTAAGACTATCTCTCTCTGTAGTGAGCAACTATACAAGAGTCTCTACAGCATGTCGTTGATCATTCTCACTATGAACCCTAATCCTAGACCTGCACAAACATAGAAAAAAACATAATATTAGATCCATATGCAAGTTAGAACTAAGATTCCCCATGAAATTCATCTACAATAATTAAAATAGGAAAAAAATGAAGAACAAAACAAGAAAATAAATTAAATCCTATTTAAGCATGAAAACTATCAATCCCATGGGGGAACTAGTGCCAATTTTATGTGGAAATTGGCCCTTTCCCAACTCCTTTGCAACCTTGATGAAGATTGATCCACTTGGTGATGATGAACAATGTGCTTCCTTGATGAAATTTGCAATAATCTAGCTATGATGATGGAAAATGTTATGGAAATGGATGTATTTTCTCTAAATGTGAAGATAGTAACTTTTCTCTAAGTTGTGTCTCTAAGATACAAAGGAAAGTCTCTTATTTATAGATTAAAGAGATGGAGGATGAGGCAAAAGGGATGACTATGGGATCATTCAACATCCAATGGCCAAGTGTCACTTGTTAAGATGTGAATGAAGGAAGGATGAGCACATTTTGATGAATGTGCATAATAAATGATATTAGGTGGAATTTCAAATTTGTGAAATAACATGTTGGAGGGAGAAAGGAATGAATTAAATGCCACTTGGCTGAATGCACAAGGACATGCAAGAGGAAATGAATGCCTTGTTGGAAGGACGAATCCATTTGGAGGAATTTTCAAACTTGGAGGAATATTCCCTTTTGATGTCGTGTTGAAAGTAATTAGGGGAATTAATAAATCAAAGAAATGATTTAATGGTGCAAGTTGCAAAATCTAGAGGATTTAAGTGATTAGGATTAACTTAATCAAGATTTGATTAATTTAATAGGAGATTAGTTTCAATGTAACAATTTGATTTATTTTTCTAGATTGATTTAAATCAAAGTTGAGAGGAATATGATTTATATTTAATTAAATAAAATATTTTGATTTATTTAATTAAATAGAGATGATGTTAGATTAAATTAAATACAAATTGATTTAATTTAATAGAATGACTTTAGGGATTTAATCAAATAAAATGAATTATTTAATTAAATAGAGATCAGAGGATTAATTAAATCCGACTAATTTATTTAATTACCAAGAAGTGATGACTTAATTAGATAAATTTGATTTATTCAATTAAGGGATGAAAGGTGATGAATAGCAAAGAAGATGATTTAGGACAAAACGATATTAGTAATTAGGATCAAGTTTGTTGGTATTTTTTCCATGTCTACATTTTTTCCCTCTTTGAAGTAAAGTGCTCAATGCATTGGTTCAAAGAATAAACTGTCTCAAACAAAATTCAAAAAAAAATTGATTTTTTAAAATTGCCCCACTACTGCCCCAGTGAGAAGAAACATGTTGTTATACTACCCCCTCGAGAGATCAAATGAAAAGTTCAATTTTTGGTTGATCTCACGAAAAAAAAGGAAAAGTTGTTTGATGGGTTCAAAAAGGTTTCAGGATGCCAAAAACATGCAACAACTCAAAAAAATGACACAAAATGGCCCTTGGTTGGGAAAAAATTGGATCGGGGGTCCAAAACCCTAGATGGACAGCTAAATGGGGTCAAAAAACCCTAGTTTTTAGGCTTAAATAGGCCTTTAGGGGCCACTTCCAATTCATTTGCACACATAGCCTTTTGAAATTTCTACAATTTGAGTTCTGAACCCTGCAAGAGATGGCACAATGACCACTTCCACAATGTATCTCAAAGTCAGTACGAGTGTTCTAGAGGCTACCCGATGCAGAAGCATCGGTGAGTCAACTTGACTTGACCTTTCATTTCATTTTTTGTGCACAATTATTAGCTTATAAAGTCAACTTTAGGTCAAGCGGTCTTGTATAGCACTACTATAGACTTATTTTTCAGCACCACGTGACGTTAAACTATGTCACTATCATGAATAGCGACGCAGCGTCACAGTTTGGAGTTAGGGTTCAAAATCCAAACTAGACCGCAAATGAATACAGTGTCACGGTGAGGCACTTTGAAATTTAGGTTTTAGGCATCAAAGTTAGGTGTGCTCAAAGTACACCATGGGGACAGAGTTTGGGGGTCTAAAGCTTCCAATGGCATAGTTTGGAACTTCCAAACTATGTTGTAATTGCAAACAATGATGCATTGGTTGTTTCAACTGTCAAAAATTTGAATGGGATTACGTTTTTTTACAAAACTTGATGCCTTGAATTTCCTGATGTAGGAGGAGATGGAGATTCTTCATTCATGCAAGCATAGGTCCTCCATACTTGGTAGATTGGTTAGTATGCATGAGCGGCTCCAGGAGCACCTAGGTATGATTGGACTTTGGTACATTGCCTATGCACCACTGGTGAGGACACATTTGGGGATGATGACAATGCTTAGAGAGCGATGGCATAGTGAGACATCATTGTTTCACTTTCTAACGAGCGAGGCCACAGTGACACTGGAGGATGTGTGGCACATTCTTTGTTTTCCTATCCATGGTGAACAACTTATTTATGATGTGGATGTCGAGAGAGGTGCCTATCATGACGTGATGGGCCTTGATCAAATCATCTTTGTGGAGGGCTAGATTGAGTTAGAGTGTTACAGGCCTATTGTGTCACCATTTCGCTTGGTCGTAGCAGCTATCATTTCAAGTCTTGTGGCACTAGATCAGTGAGGCTGATACTTCAGTCTAGGATGGGGGTTCACTTGGGAGAAAATGGTTCGATGGAGGGTATGCTTTGTGTGGGGAATAGTATTGTTGGCCTCTCTATATTGAGATTTACATGATTTTACATACTTCGATGGTAGAGCCATCAAGGCCAGGGTCACAATCCTCCATATTTGGGCTTGGGAGCACATTCAAGTGCTCTGTCTGAGAGTGACAATAGTTGATATGGAGCCAGAAAACCTAATCATCTAGACATACAGGGGAGGACTTTACTCACATGAGTCAGCACAGGATCCCTCATTGGAGGAGGATCATTGATGATATGAGAGCACTCACATGGCAGTCGTACCTCAGATGGCCAACATGGTACGATGACACCCAATAGCTATTTTCCACAAGAAAGGACAAACCAATGCAAGGCCAAGAGCACACCATGGTCAAGAGGTACTTGCTTGGCCAAGTTTAGAGACAGTTCAAGAAGCCACATGATAGACCTGATGACCACTATGTTTCCATATTTGTGCATACTATGAGGGAGGCCTCATGGGCCTAATACATTCTTATAGATGAGGTGGTGGAGAGCTTCAAACAGTTGGTGGCTAGGTCATGGCCATGTGATCAAGGCCAGGAAAACGTAGGGACTACCTAGGCCTATAGGGATTTGATTAGGCCACCTCTCAAGTTGACAGTGCTAGGGACACCATCAGCACGGTGGAGATCCAAAGGCAGAGCAGTTGGATGAGGTCAGGTCCAAGGAGGTCATGAAGATGAGGAGAGGGATGGAGATGGGGACCGGGGAGGAGGTGGGCCACATCAGTAGCCAGATTAGGACAGGGTTTAGTAGGATGCCCTGAGACAGGATCAGGACCAAGGTAGTAGGATGCCCCAAGATAGGATCAAGACCAGGGGCGGTAGGACCAGGACAAACAGGAGGATCAACCACCTCAAAGAGATCAAGGACCTCCATCGCCATCTCCACCACCACCCCCACCTAATCAGAGGGATGTTTAGATACAATAGTTGCAAGCACAGGTCCAGGGGTTACAAGGATAGATTATTGCTTTGACAATAGAGAGAGACTAGTTGTGGACAAAGCAGGATCAAGCTATCTAGCAGAGATAGGTCATGGAGCTCAAGGTGGCACAAGATATGGGTCATCAAAAGTAGCTTGAGAGAATGGCCACATCTTCCTCTTGGAGCTCAGTTTCTTTATGAGTAAACAAGGAGGCATTCTGAGAGGCTGACTACTATAGAGTTCATTATCATCAAGTCTTGCCTCAAGCGTCCCAGGTGATGAGCTCAGGATATGCTCATAATTTGAGTATCATGATGTATTTTTAATATCTCTACTTTTATTGCTAATGGATGTTTTTACTACGTGATTAAATACTTTTCATCTAAAATTGGGTAGTATCCTGTAGCAATACATTCCTATATTCCTACAGCTTAACATCTTGATGTGTCTTATTAATTACCCTATTTGATCTTCCGAATGACTAGTATAATGCATATGGTTTTTGAATAATGAAATATATTTAATATGCGATTAATGAATGTACCATATTGTTTGCCACACATGCTTTCTTTTGCCTCTGTCTCCTTGTGCATCATAGGTTGTTGAAGGGAGCATGAACAAGTCAAGCGCAGCGGATCTCGGCCCTATAGTAAATTCCATTTCCTACATGACATCGAGGAAGTTGTTCTAGTGAAGACTCTCTAACTGGGTCGTTGGGAAGAAACTTTGATCATTAATCTAGGAAGAGTGGAATGCTAAATTCTCTTTGGATCGTGTTGAACGGATATGCTTTCATTTATGAGAATTATGTTCCTTGGTTTCAGGATACATTTTATGTCCACGTCTTTCTTTGTTAGTTAGTTAGTTGCTTTTTTGGTTTAAATAAGTGTTCCTCCTGTGCGACTGAGAAAGCATAGTATGTAAAAGTTAGTATGATAATGAGAAGTAGAATATGTAAGAGTTAGTACTATGATAAAAGATAGATTTTTATGTTAGTTTTCATATGAGCAAAACAATGTATATCATTTTGAGTTTATGAATAAAAGCTGATGAAGTTTTGAGTTCAATTCTTGCATAACTGGTTGATGCTTGCTAAGGGGGACCACTTAGTAAGTATCTATAGTTAGTTAGTTGTTTATTTTTTGTTGATCATAAGTTAGATTTCATTTTGGAAAGTTTCAGTACAAACTCAGTCTTATATTGTTCCTGCAGCATCGGGAATCCATCCATGTGTTTGTTCCTACAGCATAAGGCCAGTTCATAGTTTTTTTCTTAAGTAACAGTTGTCGTGATGTCTACTTTGATTAAGTTATGCTTAAGTTAAGAAATTTTTACGTTACATTCCTATAGCATAAGTAGAATTCCTTTCACGCATTTATTTCTAGTAAATCATGATTGAAATTGTTTCTTAGTGCACATACAGTGCTGCTCCATTTCAAGTATACATTCCCTGGTTTGACAAAGTAAATGAACGACCATAAGAAGATGTTAGTCACCTGCTGGAATGTCCAATTCCTAGGTTAGGATTTTCGATGACTTTTATATGCTTTTGTGGGCACGACCATTTTTGGCACTGTTGTTGGGGATGGTGTCAAGCTAAGACCCTATCATAAGTCATTGTTAGCAGTAGTTTAGTCTGTTATTCAAAAATTCCTTCAAGTTACGGTTCATTCTATTGCATGCATGGAAGAAGAGACACTCTAGGAAGATTCATCCCTAACTTTCCATTCATTGATCATAATTCTGAACCAGATTATAATCTATTTGAGGAAGGAGAAGACTAAGATATCAATCCATTTTCTACAAACCTACTTGTTGAATTACCATTTGACCCAGCTGACGAAGAACCTGAAGAAAATCCATTTGCCTTGATACTACGTCCAACAAATATGGCACATAACCCACCTAACCGACCTCCTACTTTTGAATTCCCCATCATTGCTCAGCAAGATAATGATAACCTTAAAAATATTCCTTCTTCATTACTTCCCAAGTTCTATGGACTAGTTACAGAGGACCCAAACATTTTCTTATTTGAGTTTGACATCCTCTGTCGTAGCTATGATTACACTTCAGATGCTTACAAGTTGAAGTTGTTTCCTTTTACTTTGAAGGAAGGAGCCTTTAGGCGGTTCATGAGTTTGGGAAGGGGTGTTGTTGATAGTTGGGTAGTCATGCAAACAAAATTTCTTGAGAAATACAAGGAATATTGTAAGAGTGGTAGTAAGGGAGATGATATATTCAAAATTCAACAAAAGGAGGATGAAAGCCTGGAAGACTATATCTCAAGATTCTTGTTTTCCCTAAAAAAAATTCAGACCATACTCTCAATGAAGAATTTCAGAAACTACTTTTTCTACGGGGAATCAGTGATACCTATATAGATGCCCTAGACCTGATGGGAGGAGGAGATATAACCCAACTGCCTTGGGATGATATCAAAAAAATATGTCTCAACTACTCTCGAGCAATTGTTAAGAAGCGTAGAGGTCATCAAGCCATAGTGGGAAAGTCTTCTATTAATGTAGTTTCATAGATGGAGATCACAAATTTGTTGTTTGATTTCAAATAGGATATCATAAACATGGCTACACAGTTGGATACTATGCAAGCTTAGAAGAAACATGAGGAAGCTGAAGCAATCTTGGCTATGTTTTGTCCACATTGTAGATAGAAGAAACAGGAGTGCAGATGTAAGATGATGGCTAACCTGGAGGCTAAGTAGTTACCTACTGACTTTAAGATGGTAGTGTGATGATGACCAAATATTCTTCATCGAACAAAGGCGACCATGGGCTCAAAGACAAGGTATGCCTCAAGACCCTTTGACTTCTGCTAATCCTTATTCTAATTACAATAACCAATGGCAACCTACATATGGCCCATCACCACCTTGGAATACTTCTTAATTACACTGGCCTAACTATCAGAGTCCTCAATGGCAATCTCCTCAAGGAGGTTGGTAGGATCCACAAGGACAATGGACTCCACCCCAAGGTAACTGGCAACAGAATCCTCAATGGAGAGGTTCTCAACAATGACAGAACCAATCCCTAGGATCTCTACAATTTCAGCAGCCACAACCTCAAGCCCTCATGCCACCTCCTGCAACACTTGTAGCAAATACTGGCCCTCCAAAACAAATTCCTATGCTTGCTCAACCATTGTCAAATCCTAATAATAAGTAGCAGCATCAAAAACAACCTATTTATTTTGTAGAAGCTAATCAGTATCTAGCATATGCCTTGGATATTCATGATATCCATCTCAGGTCAGGAACCACTCTCCCTGCTCCATAGCCGCCTATAATAACAGAGATTCCAAACTCTACCTCTGAGCAACCTACTGATCTTGCAGAACATATACCTATATCTGATACTTTCTCTAAGGACCCTGTCCTGCAGCATCAAGCCTAACCACCTTTTCCTCAGAGATTGCAAATTACTACATCCAAATCTATGGAAGAGCCTACATTTGATATTTTGGATTAGCTAAAGAATGTACACATTCAAATTCCCTTTTTTCAAGCCATTAAAGATGTCCCAATTTATGAAAAATTCATTAAGGAGGCATGTTTAAAGAAACCAGGAAGAAAGAAAAAGGATCCCCAAACTATCCATGTTAGGGAAGGTAGTCATTCCAAAATATACTGATCCTGGGAGTCCTGTGGTACAAATAAATATTAATGGTCAGATAGTAAAGAATGTTTTGATTGACCTTGGTGCAACCATCAATGTAATGACCAAAACTACAATGAAGTATTTGAATATCTTAAACATTCGGTCTACACCTACCGTCTTGCAGTTTGCCGATAGTTCCACTATAAAACCTGATGGAATGTTAGAAGATGTTATTGTCATCCTTTAGTCTTGGGAATACCTAGCATATTTTACCATATTGTCCACTAAGGCAACTTTGGAAGGATATCCTATCATCCTAAGTAGACCATGGTTAGCCACAACTGATGCTTTTATAGGATTTTGTTCAGGAGACATGACAATTTCTGATGGTTAGTCAAGAAATAAATTGGCTTTATACCCACTTGCTCAGCCTCAACCGGACTTGTCTCAACCAATTTGACCAGATTTAGGAGAGAAAATTGAAGAAGTCAATTCATTGGCTCAACTAATGATGTTGCAAACTAATCCATTCTCCTAGCTTCAGAGTGAGGATGACCTGCTTTTACACATTTTGCATTCCAACTCTGATCTAAGTAGCCCATCTATTCCAGATAACTGTCTTCAGTAGTGTTTCCTACAATAATTGAATTCTAAGAGTCTGTCACCTGAATCTCCTACAATTTATCATAATTTTCTTTCATATGAAATATAGAAACCACCTTTATTATCAGCCTCTATGAATGATCTTATCAAGCAAGTAGAAGTGTCTCCAGGCCGTTGTCTGAATATCAATAATAAGTTGTCTCAATCTCAACAAGCTGCCCTAGTCACAATGTTGCAAGAACAACACAGAGCTTTTGCATGGGACTATGGGGATATGAAGGGAATAGATCCTCAACTTTGTATTCATAAGATCTACATTAAGGAAGATTGTTCACCTGTCAAGTAGCCTCAAAGAAGGATAAACCCAGCACTCAGAGAAATAGTTAAAATAGAGCTCTAGAAATTATTTGATGCTGGTTTTATCTACCCCATTTCAAATAGTCAATGGGTGTCTCTATTGGTGATTGTTCCTAAAAAAGGTGGAAAATGGAGAGTTTGTGTAGACTACAGGGAGCTGAATACATCAACTAAAAAGGATCACTTTTCACTGCCATTTGTTGACCAAGTGCTGGACTCATTGTCTGGTAAAAAGTATTTCTCCTTTTTGGATGGATATAGTGGGTATAATCAAATTAGAATTACCCCTGAGGATCAAGACAAAACAACTTTTACTAGTCCATGTGGCACTTTTTCCTACTCTGTCTTACCTTTTGGACTGTGTAATGCACCTGCAACATTTCAAAGGGTCGGTATTTTTGCTGACATTTCTCATGATTCTATGGAAATCTATATGGATGACTTCACTACTTATGGAGTTACTTATGAAGAAGCATTAGCCAATCTAGAAAAATTGTTGAAAAGATGTAAGGAGCAAAATTTGTCTTTGAATAGTGAGAAATGTTTTATGATGATGCAAGAGGGAATTGTTTTAGGCCATCATATCTCTCAAGCAGGAATTCAAGTTGATCCTACAAAAATTGAAGTTATTCTAACTTTGCAAACACCTATGAAATAAAAAGATGTTAGAAGCTTCCCGAGACATGTTGGATATTATAGAAGATTCATGAAACATTTTAGCAAAATAGCCAGTCCATTATATACCTTATTGACAAAGGATTTTGAATTTACCTGGACTGAGGCCTATGACAAATCTTTCCTACAACTTAAGAATTTACTTACTCAGGCACCTGTTCTTCAAGGACTGAAGTGGAGTCTGTGTTTTCATATACACACAGATGCTTTTGATTATGCCATAGGGGTAGTTTTAGGATAGAAAAAGAATTCTATTGAGTATGCCATATATTTCATTAACAAAAATCTTCAAGGCCCTGAATTAAACTATACTGTCACAAAGAAAGAATTGCTAGCAGTTGTGTATGCCCTGAACAAGTTTTGACATTATGTCACTGGTTACCAAATATTTGTTCATACAGATCATGCAGTAATAAGGTACCTCATGAATAAGTCTACCATATCTAGCAGATTAGTAAGATGGCTCCTATTGTTGCAAGAATTTGATATCACAGTTATTGATAAGTTAGGTCGGGCTAATGTGGTGGCTAATTTCTTGTCAAGACTTCAAACAACTACACCTACTAAGGTAATTGATGATAGATTTCCTGATGAACATCTATTTTCTATTGCTACTCAAACTCCATGGTATGTAGATATTGCAAATTATTTAGTAGCAAACAAGATCCCATCTCATTTCTTACCAAAGGAAAGGAAATTTTTGGTTGAGAAAAGTTTTAACTTTTCATGGATTGTAGACTATTTATTTTACACATGGCCTGACCAAGTTATGAGAAGGTGTGTTAGGGAAGATGAGAATTGTGACATTTTATACTCCTATCATGATGAGCCCTCTGGTGGGAATTTTGCAGCCAAGAGAATAGCTATGAAAGTGCTTAATACATGATACTATTGGCCCACACTACACAAAGATGCTGCAACCTACTCCAGGAAATGTGACAGATGTCAACGCATGGGGAGACCAACAAGGTCTAATGAAATGCCCCTAAATCCTCAAGTGGTAGTCAGTCTCTTTGACAAGTGGGGCATGGATTTTTTGGGCCTATTGATCCTCCATCAAATGGAAAATCATACATTTTGGTATGTATTGATTATGTAACCAAGTGGGTAGAAGTAAAAGAAATGACACATGCTCGTGACAATAAAGTTGCTAAGTTCCTGTATGAGCATATTTTTACAAGGTTTGGAGTTCCAAGGGAACTTTTTACTGATCAAGGATCTCAGTTTACATCCAACTTAATCACTACATTGATGAATGATTACAAGATCAGGCACAAAAATTCTAGCCCCTATCACCCTCAAGCCAATGGTCAGGCAGAGGTTACCAATAGAGAAATTGAGGAAATCCTTACAAAGACAATCCAATTACACAATAAAGATTGGAGCAGTCACCTTTTTGAAGTAGTCTGGGCCTATAGGACAACATGGAAAACAACTACAGGGTTTACTCCTTTTGAATTACTCTATGGTAAGACTGCCATGTTACCAATAGAGTTTGAGCATAAAACCTTGAGGATTGCTCTCCATCTTAACGTTGATATCTCTGAGGCTTAAAAGGAATGCCCCCTATAGCTGAATGCATTGGATGAGATGAAGAAAGCTATTCTGCAGCATACTAAAACTGTCCAACAACAAAGAAAAAAATGGCATGACAACCACATTCGAGCTAAGCAATTCTTTGTTGATAATTGGGCATTGCTCTATGATTCCAGATACAAGGAAAATCAAGGTAAGCTAACCACATGATGGCTTGGTCCTTATGAAATAGAAAATGTGTTTGATAATGGCTCATTGCAGTTGGCTATAATAGATCCAGTTCAATTCAAGCTACTGGTTAATGGACACCATCTTTGGTTGTATCATAAACCAATGTCCAAAGATGAATTTATGCAGTAGTTTGTTTCAAATGCGGCCACTGATCTTCCTACAGTGAAAGGCTTCGGTCTTTCTCCTGTACCATCTCTTTAAATTTCATGTTGCATGCCCATAATAAAGGTTTCATTTTTAAGGGAGCCACTTTCTCCACTTTTCATCCATCACCACCATTCATTCCCTTTTCTTCCATGTCATCCATCCTATCGTACTGCCCTCATTCATGGTTTCTATTCCAACTGTCATTTCATGGTGTGATGTGATCTTTCCCAACACGAACGAGCATTAATTAAAAGGTACGTGATATCTTTTGTCATCACATTATTTATTTATTTCATTAATTCATTAACTACTATGTACATATGAGTTATTTTTTCCCATTCTTTGCATGTCCTTTCACCCATGTGTGGACACATTCCAACTTTTAAGTGGGGGGTAGGATAATCCATTTCAAACCTTTTCTTATGTCGCTATCACAACTAATAAGATATATTTATTCTTCTTGTACTTTCCAAATATGGCTGTGTGTTTTATCTAAACAACACTAACTATTTGATATGAGTAGTTCTTCATAATCATTACATGCAATTATCTTTCGTGTCATTCTTACAAAAGAAAAGAAAGTGACGGCAGGATAGAAAGAAGCAAAAAGAAGCAGAGCAGAAAATTTTTCTTTTGAATTTTCAGAAAAGGATTGAGTTTCTGGAATCTGAGTAGAGGTAATTTTTGAATATAGGTGGTCAACTGGTAAGATATGAACCTGTAACTCATGAGCTCTTAACACAAAATCCTCAAATAGTGTAGGCATTCAGTAATTGTGGTTGGCTAAACTATTTTTTGAGGTTAGATTCTTTCAATGAGGAAGTTGCTAGTGAATTTTTAAGAACTCTTTCAGAAGGGGAAGCTTCAGTATGGGGTCTAAAAGTGGCTATAACAGAAGAATGAATTTTTGAAGTAACCGACCTTCCTACAGTAGGATAAAATTTCTCTTTTTATGTTGTTTTTGCTAGGGCATAATTTATAGTACCAACTGAGGGACCCTTGGAGGTCTCTAAACAAGGATGCAAATGAGTGTTGCTGCCCTTTCCATATTCAGAATATCCTGCATTCATAATCAAGTACTTAACCTATGAGGGACACTTCTCTTATTCTCATTCCTACCATTTTAAATTATTGAGCCATATGAGGCATGGGTTAGCTGTTAATGTCCCAAATTTCTTGTTAAATCTTTTTTAAAAAGGTGCCCATGAAACCCAGAGGGGAAGGGACAACTCTATTGCCCATCATGCCCTTATTAAACTGTTGATTGAGAATTCCCTGAGGGATGTCTCACCCCTTTCTTGGCAAGAATTTGTTGCCCAAAAGGGTTTGCAACTTCTAGAACCTCTCAGAGCACTCCTTACAACACCTACCCCTGCAGCATATATTCCTACGGCCTCCACACCAGAGCCCTCTACCATAATATAAATCAAGTCTGCTAGTAGAAGAGAAAAAGGAAAAATGAAGGTAGGAGAGTCATCTAGGGTAGAGCAAACCCCTGAGTCTGACCCTCATATTCAAAGACAACAGTGTCCCTCTCCTATAGCACCTTTTCCTGTAGTAGTTCCTCCTACAGCAACTATGTTTCCATTGTAGTTTCACCTTCATCTTCTTCTATTGAGTCTGAACCCTCTAGGAAAGTCAAAAAGAGGAAAGCCACGAGAGTGCCTCCTGCAACTACCACATTACTAAAAAGAGTTTCAGCAAGGAAACAATGTAAAGTCACCTAAACGTCTGCTCAACTTGAAGTTATAATAATTTCTGAGGAGTCTGAAGAACTCAATCATAATGATTCTCAGAATGTATCTGAGAATGTTTCACATAGTCTACCTATTGTTTCTGAGGACATGCAAAATGAGCCAATGGAAGTTGATGAAGCACAATATGATAGTAATGAAATGGGAATGCCAAGTCTTGATGACTTGGCTAAGGCAGCTAGGAAAATTTTAGAGGAAGTACAATCTCCTCCTGCATAGCAATAGGAATTCATCCTGCAGCAAGAGGAAGAACAGCCTGAACAATTGGAGGTGTTCAATGAAGCTTCATTACCCCCTGTAACTTGTCAAGCCATGGTTGTCTATAAAAAGACATTTTTGATTGAATTTTTAGAATACCTTAGGACAACATGGAGGCCGGTCACATTTCAAACCTTGAGTTTCCTCCACTTAGCCAAGACTGAAATTCAACAAATTCTTTGGGAGGAAGAGAAGAAGAAACTGAAAAGAGAAATTGAAAGGCAGAAACAGGAAATCTAGGAGATGAAAAAGAAAATGGATGAAATGATGAAAATAACTGGTAAGATTGTGAAGTGTAGACCACCGCCTAGAGTCTATGCCATGTTCCTAAAGGAACAATTTATTTGGTTTCAATTAATCAGAATTTCAAGGAATTTAGATCCTGTTATTCATACAACCAAAGAATTTTATGATGCATACTAAGTGGCTTCTAATTGGCTAAAGAATTCTTTATGTGTATTTTATTTGCATTGATTGATAACTCCCTCTGAAACATAGTGGAATCCACTTCTTTATATTGGTGATATTTGTTTGAGGTCACTTATGTCATGGGCAGCAAATGAAACCAATTATGGCAGACAATTGGAAGCCTGTGAAGAAGTTGAAAGGGATGAGCCTATACCACTACGATTAGAAAGCACAGATCCCTACACAATGCTAAAAACTTGGCTTATTGTTGCATATGGGTTCAACAATCAAGCAAAAAGAGAAAATATTTGATGTCAGAAAGCAAGTGTATGAGGAATTAAAAAGCCAACCGTATCTGTTTTGGAAGCTTGCCTCTTCTAGAATTGAAAAGAGATGGGAGAAATTGACTGTTGGGCTTAGGAAATCTAAGCCACATAGCCCCCTAAATTTTGAAGCAGCCCTTGGAAGGACAGAAAAGTTCATACAGCTTGGTCTTCAAAAGAGGTTTGAGTTATGGTTGCGAATAACATTTTGACCTCTAGTTTTAATGTGGCCACTTTATCCCTATCGAGCTACAAATGTTAATAAGGATACAAAAACTCTCAGATATGAAAGATGGCAAAATTTTAGAGGTTTCTATTATAAATTTGGGACTATGCCAAAAAGGCATACTACTACAGATTTCAGGGAAATAACCAAGAAACTTAATGCTGGTGGACCATCACTAGGTTAAGTAAGGGGTAGATGATGAGCTCAGGATATGCTCATAATTTGAGTATCATGATAATTTTTAATATCTCTACTTTTATTGGTAATGGATGTTTTAACTATGTGATTAAAGACTTTTCATCTGAAATTGGGTAGTATCCTATAGCAATACATTCATATATTCCTGCAGCTTAACATCTCGATGTGTCTTATTAATTACCCTATTTGATCTTCTGAATGATTGGTATAATGCATATGGTTTTTGAATAATGAAATATATTTAATATGTGATTAATGAATGTATCGTGTTGTTTGTCACGCATGTTTTCTTTCACCTCTGTCGCCTTGTGCATCGCAGGTTGTTGAAGGGAGCATGAATGAGTCAAGCACAATAGATCTTGGCCTTGCAATAAAGTCCATTTCCTGCACGACGTCGAGGAAGTTGTTCTAGCGAAGACTCTCTAACTGGATCATTGGGAAGAAATTTTGATCATTAATCTAGGAAGACTAGAATGCTAAATTCTCTCTGGATCATGTTGAATGGATATGCTTTCATTTATGAAAAGTTTGTTCCTCAGTTTTAGGATACATTTTATGTCCATGTCTTTCTCTATTAGTTAGTTAGTTTATTTTCTAGTTTAAATAAGTGTTTCTCCTATGCGAGTGAGCAAGCATAGCATGTAAAAGTTAGTATGATAATGAGAAGTAGAATATGTAAGAGTTAGTACTATGATAAGAGATAGACTTTTGTGTTAGTTTTCATATGAGCATAGCAATGTATGTCATTCTGAGTTTATGAATAAAAGTTGATGAAGTTATGAGTTCAATTCTTGCATAACTGGTTGATGCTTGCTAAGGGGGGCCACTTAGTAAGTATCTATATTTAGTTAGTTGTTTATTTTCTGTTGATCGTAAGTTAGATTTCATTCTGGAAAGTTTCAGTACAAACTCAGTCTTATATTGTTCCTGCAGCATCGGGAATCCATCCCTGTGTTTGTTCCTACAGCATAAGGCTAGTTCATAGTTTGTTTCTTAAGTAACATTTGTCATGATGTCTACTTTGATTAAGTTATGCTTAAGTTAAGAAAGTTTTACATTACATTCTTGTAGCATAAGTAGAATTCCTTTCATGCATTTATTTATGGTAAATCGTGACTAAAATTGGTTCTTAGTGCACATACAGTGCCGCTCCATTTCAAGTATATGTTCCCTGGTTTGACAAAGTAAATGAACAACCATAAGAAGATGTTAGTCACCTGCTGGAATGTCCAATTCCTAGGTTAGGATTTGTCGTGACTTTTATATCCTTTTGTGGGAATGACCACCAGGTCCCATATTTTTCATAGTAGACACTGGGGTATATTATTTTGATGATAGATATATGAGATGAGATGATTTGATCTAATATGATGTGTTCTATTTTATTAATGCATGATGTGATTTTTTTACTTTCTATATGTGATGCAATGATTTTATCTTATGTGATGATGATAAAATGTGATGGATGTGATGCAATGATTTATGGATGCATTTCTTTTTCAGTATCTTTTCTATGTATCTTTTATGATGATGTATGCAAATGTTATGATATGTGAATGCTTAGACTAATAGATATATATTATTTATTTAAAGGGTGATTAAATGTATGAGATGTAATCTTTTTCTTTTTCATTTCTCATGTATGATATGGTGATGCATTTATGGATGTTATGATGATGCACATGATTTCCATGTGTTGATGTATTTAATGATAATGATGCTTATGAGATGATGATGATGTAATGATGTGTATGTCATGATATGATGCCTATGTTATGGTAATGCAAATAGATGATATGTATCAATATGATTATGTAATGGATGCAAATGAGTAATACCATGATGTATAACCTAATAATTCATATTTATATGATATGATATGATGTATATGGTATGCTTATATGATGATGTAATTGATGCTTTGATGATGCATATGATATGAATTAATTAATGCCTATGTGATGGTTCCTTCATGCTTATGTAATGAATGCAAATGTATGGTTTACAAGATACTTAGAATAACCAATCTATATTATGAAAATGCAATGCATGTGGTATGATTAATGTTTTCTATATGATATGATATGCATTACGTATTATGCTAAAAATTTATGGATGCAGGATGGATGCACTGGAAATGATTTGTGATTAATTCTCATGGTACCCTATTAACATGGAAAGTAGATAGAAGAAAATAGGAGACTCCAACAAGTCAAGACATGATGATAAAAATAATGATGATGATGATGATTTTCTTACCAAGGAGTTGGGACTTTAAAAGGGTCATTTACCTTATGTTTGATAACACACGTAAGCACGATGCATCAAGGTATAAAGAACCAGGATGGTGTTGCACCTAGTGTGATGGACTTTGACTTAACAATCAGATAGGAGTACTCCTATTCACACCTAACATATAGAACCTTATCCAAAATTTAGTTCAGATATTCCAAACTTCTTGGACCAAAACATAGAAAGGAAAGTCTTCCTATGTAGTCAAAATGATACCCAAAACATCCTCCCTACACTCAAACAAATGATGCATGACCAAGGTTATATTACAAGAATATACAACAAGCACAACAAATAAAAAGATAATGATCATTGCCCTATTTATTTCTCTCTAAATCCCTTCATTTGGGTCATCATCAAGAGGTCATCAAAATGAGTGCAAAAAGATAAATCAACAAGAAAAATATCAAGTAAACAAACAAGCTAATGTTTTTGAATACTACTAGCCAAGACTAAACTACGGTGATGCTTGATGTTGATTTCCATTATAGGAAGGAAGCATCCTAGGACATGATGATACCAAATGATTGATTTGGGACTGATTTGGATGATAGGCTATTGATACCAAGAGTTGACTAACTTGTTTACGTACTGACCTAGACTTGAGACTTTTGACGTTTGAGTTTTCACTTTTGAACTCCTAGACTAGTTTTAGACTATTTCACCAAAGGTTAAGGGCGACAATTGATTTATTGTGGGTGATGTTTATTGTAGGTGAAAGTGATATGAGACCGATGAATTTTTTCAAATATTTGGATGTTTTTAGAGTTTTTTGAAATGTTTTTTAGGCTATTTTTGGTATTTTTGAGATTTTACAAATGTTTTGATTTTCAAAATTTTCAAATGTTTTAGGGTTTTCTGATATTTTGACCAAGAGATTAACCTAAAGACCTATCCTAGGGGCCTCAGGGGCTAATAAAAGATTATCCTTTCCTACATTGTACATGTAGAGACCATGTAGTTCAACTAACATAGACTCGATTATTGATGAGATATGGACAAATGGATTGCCAGTTTATTATAACCGACTCCTAAAGGATTGACCTAAGTGTCTCAGCGGATGATCAAAGATCAACCTTGCCTACGTTCGAAGCTTAGAGATGATGTAGTTTTACAAGATGACTCAATTTTTTAAATTTCAACTGACCTTTTGACCTTTTTTTGGATTTTCATATGTTAATAATTTTTTTGGATTTTTTGATATTCTTACTTTTTTTGGACTTTTTGATTTTCTGATGTCTTTGGATTTTTCGATTTAGGGACCTCGAGAACATACATGAATTTGATTCGATGAGAACATTCCCCCAATGTGATGCAATAGACTACTCTAATATAGGCAGAACAAACTAACTTTGAGAATGGGCCTAGTAGTACCAAGAGGGATCATGAGGTGAACACAGGACCAAGCTATGGTATGGATGTGAGTGGACAATGGATGGAGATAGATGGATAATGTAAGTGTGATGGATGGATGATGCAAAAAAAGCCATGGATATCCTAGTGGATAGAAAGTGATTATTTACACAAGGTGCCTATTTTTCAGGTTTTCACCAAGGTACTTTCCCAAAGCGCCACCGAAGTGGTTTTCACTAAAGGACGATTTTTTTCTCTTTACTATTTTTAATCCTCTTTCTAATTTTTTTTATTTTTTATTTTTTGATTTTTTTGTTGTCACCAAGATGCCTATTTGCTAGGTTTTCATCAAGGTGACCATTTTTTTAGGACATTTTCTGACTTTTTTTTGTATTTTTAAGTTTTACACCTTACAAGATTAGGCATAAAACTTTTTGAGGTGGCAGCTATTCATGGGCTCTTGCAGAGGTTTCCCTTCCAGTGTTGATAATTGATATGCCTCTGACTTGTAATTTGATATGATGACAAAGGGTCCCAACCAATTAGGTTCAAAATTTCCCTTGCTATCTAGATTTGGAACATTCTTCTAGTTCTCCTTCAGCACAATCTCTCCTCCTTAGAATGTTTGACTCCTTATCTTCTTATTGTAGCTCTGTTTGAGTCAATTTTGGTACACTTGCAGATGGTTTAAGGCATCCATGTGGCACTCATCCAACAATTCCAACTCATTTAGTCATGATACTTGATATTCCTCATCTGTGATGAGAGTCTACAATGATATTCTTAGTGATGGGAGCTTGATCTCAATGGGTAATATAGCTTTTGATTTGTAGACTAGGAAAAAGGGGGTGGCATTTGTTGGTGTGCAAATACTAGTTCGATAGCCCAAAGGGTGAAATTCAGTTGGATATGTCAATCACAACTAGCATCATTGACCATCTTCTTTAGGATTTTTTAGGATGGTCTTATTTGTAGCCTCAACTTGGTCATTTCCTTGGGAGTAGTATGGTGTGAAAAAGTGATGTTGGATCTTGAACTTGTAGCATAGGTCACAAACATCTTGATTCTTGAAGGGTGTCTTGTTATCTGAGATAATGGCCTGAGGGACACCATAACAGAAAATTAAGTAGTTCAGGATGAAATTTGATATCTTCTTTCCATCTATGTACGTCATTATTATGGCTTCCACACATTTTGTGAAGTACTTAATGGCAGTAATGATGAATTTATGCCCATTGGATGAGGTTGGGGTGATTTTTCCAATGAAATCGAGCCCCCACTATGAAAAGGGCCAAGGTGTGAGGACAGGGTGTAGCTCTTGAGTTGGTGCATGGATGAGGTCCCCATGTTGATGACATTTTAGACACCTTCCAACATAGTCATGTGCTTCTCTTTCCATGGTAGGCCAATAGTACCCCATCCTCAGTAATTTCTTGGCCAAGGTCATACCACTCGAATGTGAACCACATATGCCATTATGTACCTTGGTTAAGGCAATCAATCCCTCTTCAAAGTTTAAGCAATGTAATAGGGTTCCATCAATGCTTCTACGGTAAAGGGTATCTCCTAGGATGATAAAACATGATGATTTCTTGACAAAGGCCTTCTTAAGGTTTGAGGTTATGTCAGCTAGGAGGAATCCTATTCACAAGTAGGTGTATATATCATGATACTAGGGATCACCAAGACCAATTATTTTTTACACAAACTTAGACTCTAGTACCTCAAATGCAGTCACAAAAATCTACTCTACTAGGAATTCATGCTTTGGAACTGTAGACATCCAAATTTGACCACTCCCACATTGTCAAATTTCTCCCCTTCACTTGTCTATTTCATATTTTATCAATATTAATTAAATAATTTAATTAATTAATATTCCCCTTTTCCTAAGGTTCCTAAAGTATTTAATTTAATAATTAAATACTTTACCTTTCAACCTTTCTTTAAATTAAATAAATATATCAATTTATTTAATTTAGTCATTTAGCCTTTTTATCAATTTTAAATTCATCTTTTCTCTCTCCTTATCACATCCTCCATAACCCTCTTCTAATCTAGATTAGTTTAATTAATCCATGATTAGGATGTGCACACCTTTAATCAGGATTAATGTCACATCCTCCATATTTTTCCACTTGTGTCTAATCCTTCATTGGTCTTCTTAATCACCTATTTGAAGAACCTTAATCTAATCATTTTGTCATCTTCGATATGTCCTCCAAGTCAACCTTTCATAAGTGCTTTCTTTTTTAAGCCATGACCTCTTACCTATGTGAATTAAAAAAAACACATTTATTCATTCAATGCTCCCCTTTTCCCCATGAATGTTGTTGGGAAATTCTAAATCTTCTCATAAGTCACATCACTCACGTGGGACAAGGACTTCCTTTATGAAGACCTTGTCTTATCCTCAAGGTACTTCCAATCATGTGAATTTAAAATTCAAATTTATTTTTCCAACCACTTCTCTCTTCCCCATGATGATTAGTGAGGAATTCTAAAATTTCACTTGTCACCATCATTCCACATGGGGACAAGAACTTTTTTTAGGAAATCTTCCCCTAAATCCAAGGTACTTGCAAGTACCTCCACCTCACACATCCTCTCTCCACCTCACATGTCATTTTTCCACCTCCCTTTCCACATGGCAATATGTGAGGGCTTGTGAGTCCTCAATTCACCATAGCCCTTCATCTTGCCCATATTAACTAAATCTTAGCCATTCAAATCTCTAGAGATTTTTCCCCTAAAATAGAGGATTTGGTCTCATTTTTGACACAACATCACATTCAACACAATCACAACTTCAACTCTCAAGCTCAAACATTCAATCACTTGCATCCAACCTCCATTATTGCACTTCAAGCTTCCATTGGATGCATTTTCACTTGCTTATCCAAATACCCAAATCTCTCATTGCATTCTCCATCTAATTTAGATCACTTTGCATAGCATTTGGACTCATTTTCCATTAAGGAGAACACATAGAATCTACATCAAAGGGCCAACCAAAAGGATCAACTTAAATAAAGGTATAATCATTCTTTTATCTTTCTTTTGTTTAAGTTCAACTAGGCTTATCTTGAGGTGGTGTTGTGTGTATTTCTCCTTGTTTCATTTATGTTGTTTTGAATCTTTTAGGGTAGGAAATCATGTTGCACACATTTCTGGCATGTCTGGTGGGACCCAAAAATAGGTCTGCTCCTTTTACATTTTCTGTTATTTGAAATTTTGTAGGTTCAAGTTACACAGAGGCAACTCCACAACTGACAGGGGTGACCTTGCCCTCAATAGGGGCGATATTTCCCTCAATAGAGGTGATTCTTCCATTACAGAATTTCCCATTTATGAAACAGGGGAAAATTTTCCCTTTATTTTCTAAATAGGCAATTTTGCTACTGGCAGGGGCAACCCTACCTTTGAGAGGCATGACTCTGCTATCAACAGGGGTGATTCTGCCCCAAACAGAGGCAACTATGAGGTAAGATAGTAACTTAAAGTTCATTTCTAGAGTTTGTTTCTTGTCGTTTCTTTAGTACTAACCCCCTAACTTTTCTTGTCAATGAATGTGCTTGGTTTCACTAACATTTGTGCAGTTGTTTCACACTTGTTGAAGGTCACAGGTTAAAATTTCTAACATATTTGTTGTAGGATGAGCGGGCCAAGACCCTTAGTTAGCTTGTTTGTCTATCATTTTCATACTAGTTAGGCACATAGATCTAATTAGGGGAAGTCAAAACATTTATTTTTTGTGCTTGAAAGTGGGCTATTGACTTATCCAATCCCCTTGCACCATTTGGCGATCTTAGGTGAAGAGAAATCATAGCCCACTTAGTCCTTTGTGTTACCTAGGAGGCACTAGATCATTCAACCTTTCCCCTTACACTTCGTATGAGCTTGGGGACTAGCCAGAAATGTTTAGTGTCCTCTTTTTAGTGGGACCTGCTTGGGGATTTCGTCACCCCAAGGGAAAATCCCAACCACATGTACTAGCGGGGTATATAAAGGGGGGAGAGCCAAAGTTGTACCCCAATCTAGTCATGTCGTGTCTAGTGAAGGATAGAAGATAGAGTGATACCTAGATAAGACGTGAAGAGTTGGTCCAAGTTTCCAATACCTCACTGGGGCTTCTAACTCATGCTTGTGATGGGTTGGTGTTCACGGTTGTGCCTCATGTACCGTGCGTATATCAAGGACTCCCTAGATCACCTTGTTCAACCCAGTTAGAGGACTGTGTTGGCCATACCCTCTTACTAATTTTAGGATTCTATTGTTTGAACTATTTTTTTGTGTGAAACTAGTGCATGTCTTTTTAGTCGAGTCAGCCTTTTCCCTCTTCTTGTTGTTTGTTTTGTTTCCTATCATTTTCCATATCCATTTTTATCCAAGTTAAATCCAAGTCAACTAACAGGGGCGATTCTGCCTCTAGTAGGGGCAACCCTGATGTCCACAGGGGTGACCCTACCTTCTATCTGAGTCATTTCATAGTTTTTTCTTGTCAAAATTTCACATATTTCACTGAATAGGCATGTATTCCTCTAAGAGGGGTGATTTCTCCTTTAATTTGGGTGACCCTGCCTCATACTTGGGCAATCCTACCTCTGAGTTGGGTGACCCTGCCACCTAAAGGGGTGATTTTTCTCTTTGTCTGAGTCACTTTGTCAATCAAACAACCCATCACTTTTGCCTATTTTATCAAAAGGGGTGATTCTTCCTATGAGTTGGGAAACCTTGCCTCATAATTGGGTGATCCTACCTCTAAGTTAGGCAATTTCACACTATAAACAGCTAGTCCCGCCTTCCGTTTAGTCAATCTGTTTGTTTGTTTCTCTATTTTGGGAATCTATTTCTTGTTTAGAGGGTCTATTTCCCCATTTGATTACTCTATTTCCCTATTCCAATTATCTATTTCCTTGTTCTGTCAATCTGTTTTCCCATTCTGAGCATCTGTTTACCCATTCCAAGCATTTGTTTCCCCGTTTCGAGCATCCGTTTGCCCATTCCATTAGTCTGTTTGCTCATTTTGATCATTCTTTTGCTCATTCCAGTCATCCACTTTTCCCGTTCTGATCATCCGTTTTCCCACTCTAATAGTCTATTTGCCAATTTTGATTGTCTGTTTCCCCATTTTGATTATTTGTTTCCCCATTCTAATCATCCATTTTCCCATTTCAATAGTCTTTTTTCCCATTCCAAGAGTCTATTTGCTCATTTTGAAAGTCCATTTTCCCATTTTGGGAGTTTGTTTCCCCATTTGGTGGGTCTATTTCCCCATTAGGTGAGCCTGTTTTCCCATTAGGAGGATCTGTTTGTCCGTTTTTAGATTTAGACAAGTTTAGAAACTAGTTGGGTGACCTTTCACTTGACTTGGGTGACCTTGCACTTAACTTGGCCAACCTTGCACTGGACTTGGGTGGCCCTGCACTTGAGTTGGACGACCCTGCACCCTAGTTAGGTGACCTTGCCCCCAAGTTGGGTGACCTTAAACCCTAGTTGGGTGATTGTACATCCTAGTTGGGTGACCTTAACCCCAATTTGGGTGACCTTGCACACTATTTGGGTGACCTTGCACCCTGGTTGGGCGAGCTTGCCACCCAGATATGCGAATCTTCCCAAAAGAGACCTTCATTTGTCTTCTTGTCATTGTCATTCCCGTTCATCAACATTTTCTAAAAGTCGTCATTTCCTCAATCAAGTCACATGGATGCATCTTAGAACATCATTGGAGTCCATATCCACCATCATTTCATCAATCCCAATCACCAAGACTTCGTTTTATGGGTTTTGATTTTTATGCAGAAACTTCTCGAGGTCATAACTTTTGACTCTAGTGTCTGTTTGGGCTGAAATTTTATGGGTGGTTGCATTATGAGGTGGCATGTGGATTCACAATGACCCTCAATCAATTGTCCCCCATTTCAACACATTTTTGGGGCTTCAAACTTTCATCTTGACCCTCAAAATTGCAATTTAGTATTTTTTTTCCAATTTTTGAAAAATAATTTTCGTTAATAACTCACAATGCATGTCTCAAATTTAGGATGTTAGTTGGAAATTCATCCTACCTTAGTTTTAGGATTTTTTTGGGAAAAAATTGGACTCTCAAAGGTATGCCTATGAAATTTCCTAAAAATGGCAAAATTCGACAATTTTTAAAAACTTCCAAATCTGGCAAAAATCCAATTGTCAAGACCTTAAATCCTCTAGTTAAAACCCCTGAACTTGGTGTAGAATCAATCCCATCACATCCTCCAATCATCCTAGTTTGAGCTTCAATCCAATCCTAATCTAAGCTTTAATCTAATCCCAATCTGAGCTTAACATAAATCCCAATTTGGGTGTTAGTCCATTACCATCCAAGATCTTCTCATATCGAAACAAATCTTAAGATCCCTTCTTCCATATTCTTCCAATCCTATCTATCTTTTCATCACCTTTTCCTTCCTTCTAATTGTCTATTCCCATCTCTTCAATCTATATCCATCCAATCTAACATCATGAATCCTTATGCTTCACGAATGCAACCAAAAATAGTAGTTAAGGAGAATCTTAATTATGTTGACGATGATAATGAAAGCTTTGTTGATCAAGAGGTATATGACATAGATCCCCTTGACGCTATCATTTCTAGAAAGATTTCCTCGAGCACCACCTAGAATCTGATCACTCATCCAAGCTATCCCATTACATCTTCACCCACACCTACTAGCAATCCTTATGCTACCTTTGATAAGGGATATCCATTATCTTCCCCACCTGCATCTCCATCATATCCTTCATCTACATCTATCTCTTATCCAACACCCACATCCTCTTATTTCAATCTGCCATCACAATCTTCTCATCCTAATCTACCATCCCAATACTCCTATTACAATCCCCCATCCATGTCCCCCTATCCTAATCCTCCTTACTAGTCTTCCCATCCTAATCCTATATTCACACCTTTTTATCTTAATCCCACATCCCCATCAACCTATCCTAATCCAACATCCACATCTTCCTATCCTAATACACCATCTGCATCAACCTATTATAATCATACATCCCAATCTTTCTGTCTCAATCAATTATCCCAATACCTCTACTACAATTCATCACCTGCATCTTCTTATCCTAATCCACCACCTACATCCTCTTGTCCCAATCCACCATCCACATCTTCCTATCCTAATCCACCATCCCAATCTTGCCAACCAAATCCTCCTTCCCAATACCCTTACTACAATCCACTAGCTGCATCCTATTGTTCTAATTCACCATCCATATCCTCCTATGTCACTCCATCTTCCACTCCACCATGTTCTAATCCTCCATCTACTCCCAGTCCTACATCCAATCCTAGTCCACCAATCCATAATCCTAATCCTCCACCAATCCATAATCCTTCATCCACTCCTGCCATGCCATCGAAGCCTAGACTATGCAAATTTCTCACTCCAGAGGTCCTCCAAGGACTCATGACAAAGAATACATCCCCAACTCCACATCTTCAAGTCATGGAACCATGTTGCCCCACTCCCCCATGTACGGTCACTAGTGATGAGACCCTTATCCATACCACACCTATCATTACTATTACCAACCCTAGCACCACCCAAACCATTGAAACAATTAAACCCACCAAATCCATTGAACCCCCATCTCCTACTCCAAGATCCGCTGAGCCCATCAAAGATAAGAAAACCCAATCGCCATCTTCTACTCATAGATCCACCCAATCTATCCAAGACACCCAAATCCAATCCACTTCTCCCACTCCTAGTATCATTGAAATCCATTCTTATGAAAATCATGAATCCTCCATCCTTCTATCTCCCCCACTTTTGGAGTCCATCCAACATGCATCCATTATCATGCCTCCCAAATGATTCATTCCAAGAGATTGATCCAAAGAATACCATATCCCCTCCTCCACATCAAGTTCTTGTCATCCCGTCTAGTCTGCCTCAAGATCGTAGTCCCCTGTCCATTCCATCCTTTGATCCCTTCAACACGCATGATCCAACCGCTTCATCTCATGAGCCTTTATCACCCACTACCACAAATCCATATCATATCATGTCACCTAATCCCTCTCTTGATCCCTTACCACTCACTTCTCTTTATTAAGATGTTGTTACCCCATCATCTCCATCTCCTGATCCTCCATCATTGCCTAGCCCTGCCATCCCAACACTATGTTTATATCCCCTTGGTACTCTCACATTTATTCATGGTGGTTTCCTTGTAGAAGATGAATCAAGCATATACCCCAGCCATCCTCCTCCATCTAATAATGGACTCACATCATGTTTCCAACATAACAAGCACCCTACCATAGAGCGAATGCTCAAAAGCATGAACTATCAAGGAAAACGTTTAGGCCTTCAAGAGAAAGGTATTTTAGAGACTATCCATTTCAAATAAAATCTACGTACACATGGTCTTGGATATATCTCTCAAGACTCACAATCCAAAAATGTTGGTGCAACCTCTATATGTCCTTAATGAGCCTCCTCCAAAAGCATAATAGGCTCTTCCTGTCACTCCATAAAATGATTTGCTACCATCCCCCTCCATCATATCACCTAAAAACAACCATCCATATTCCTCCTTCATCTTCCAAATCCATTTTGGGTCCTTATGTCCCTCCATCCACTATCTCCTATCCTTCATCTACTCCCTCTATTTTGGGTCCTTATGTCCCTCCATCCACCATCACACATCCTCCAACTACTAAGTCCATTTTGGGCCCTTATATCCCAAAATCAGTTCCCCCATCTCATCCTATTTATCCTTCCATCCATCCATCACCTATCCATATCACCCAACATAAACATCTCACTCTCATATTCCCTAATTAGGATCAACAAAGGCATGTACCTACACATCCTCCATCCAAATATCATCCCAAAAATCCACCTCCATCACTCCACATCATCTATCTCCTCACACTCATCCCATTGATATTAAAAGCACTTTGGATACCAAAGTAAAAATGTATAAATCTAAACATCCACATGAATCTAAAGCTCCTCATGTCCACTTAAAAAGACATGTTGAATAAAAGAAAAACCAAATCCAAAATCCAATTCAAACCCATAGGCCACAAAGGCCCACCAAAGCAAAGATTCAAACCATGTGGATCCCAAAGAAAATGGATGCAATTCCTTCAAATGAAAAATGTGTAACATCCAAAGTTTCTAATACAAAATCTAATCTTACACCCCCTCCATCTCCTAAATCTATTTTGGGTCCGTATGTCCCAAAATTCACTATCCCATCTCATCCATTATCCCCACATCATCCATCCACTAATCCTCCCATCCTTTCACATCCACCACCACATGTGCCAATGTTGGTCCTAAAATCATTTTCCAATCACACATCCACCCCATCATTCCACCCATACACTTTATAGTATCCCATCCATTATCCCACATATCTCCCACATCAAACCCCTTTAATAAATTCTCTTGCATAATCCATTTATCCTAATAAGGTTGTACCAACATCCAATAATCACTTCACACATGGGCTCTTAATACCTCATATGGAATTTGATGCTTGAGTCTTTCATCCATCTCCTTATCACATACCTTCTAAATCCACTTATCCAAATCCCTATCTTTATCCATCTCCATCCACATTCTATCCAAAATTCCATAAAAGTAAAAAATTGTCAAAAAAAAAACTCCAAAAAGTTAAAAAATCCAAAAAAGTTAAAAAAGCCAAAAAAATCCAAAAGTCAAAATATCCAAAAGTCAAAAATTCAAAAAATACCAAAAAGTTGAAAAATCCAAAAAATCCAAAAGTCAAAAATCCAAAAAGTCAAAAAATCCCCAAAAAAAAAAAGTAAAGAGAAATAATTCATCCAATAGTGAAAACTTGGCAAACAAGCGCCTTGGATAAGTACCATGATGAAAACCTGGCAAACAAGTGTTATGTGTAAATCCAAGTCTAACTTTTTCCACACTTGGGGGCAGCTTCCTACTATGCATCCCCTTCATACATCTCCTCCATTCCACCTGTCTTTCACATCCTACCCATCCTATCCCATTTAAGTCCAACCCCTCCATCTTGATAAAGATAGGGGCACCTATCTATGTATGCTTTCGACACCTCTTGGTATACATTCCCTTCATCCATACACTACTATATTCCTTTTCCACATCCATCTACCTTCTTTGTCCACCCATCATGCTACCATCAACCTCCCTTCTTTATCCCAACATCTAATCTACATCCATTTCCCTCCCTCATCCACCCATCATATCCTCCATTTATCCCCTTTATCTTCCCATCCACTTGTCTTCCATCCCTCCTGCCTCATCACACATGACATATCTAGAGTGGGGGCATCTACCACCTTTGTGACATAGTCCTTGGAGACATCCTTCATCCATCATAGCATCCCCTCCATTTCCCCATCCTTATCTTCTTATCCATCCAAACAATTGCTTCCATCTCCCCATCTTTATCTTCCTATCCATCATAATATCCTATCCATCTCCCCATCCATCTTCCTATCCATCATAGCATCCCCTCCATCTCCCCCTCCTTATCTTCCTATCCATTCAAGCAATCACTTTCATCTCCCCATCCTTATCTTCCTATCTATCTAAACAATCCCTTCCATCTACTCATCCTTATCCCTCTATCCATCCATCATCGCAATCCCTTCCATCTTCCAAATCCTTACCTTTCCATCTATCCATCTAGTAACCTTTTCCCCATCCAAATTTGTATCCCTTTATCCATCCATCCTAGCATCTTTCCATCTCCTTATCTTTATCTATCCATCCCTTCATCTTTATCCTCATCCCATCTCATAATCCCTTGTCATTAGTATCTAGATATAGGCTTCCCTCCATGCAACCCAATGCCATCTATCTCATCATCATCATTCCCACTTCTTTCACACATCTTTCCAATTTCTTGTCACGTCTCATCACTCATCTCTCCCTCATGTCATCCTCCCAATTCATCTTTTGATGATTTGGATAACTATCCCATCCTTGAGCTTTGTGCACTCACCATCATCCTATCTTCTCCCCATAGTCTATCTTATCTCATCATATTGGTTCCATATTTTTATCCACTTATCATGTTCATCTCATCATCCTTTATACATCATTTTTCTTTGGTCTTTTTTTAAACTACATTGCCCCTACGCTTTCATGTAGGCAAGGTTGATCATTTGATCCACCCCTGGGGCTTTGCTTTGTTTTTCTTCACTTCTTTTTGGTTGGTTCAGTTGTTTTCCTCCATCACTCGTCTCCATTATCCTCTTTTTTCTTTTATCCATGGTCTTTTCTTGAACTACGATGGATTTTTACTTTCATGTAGGCAAGGAAAATCTTTGATCGGCCCTTGAGCCTATAGGTCATTAGGGTGTGTCAGTCTTGTGCCTTGTGTCTTGCATCCTATGTCATGTTTTCAAGTATGTCCTTATCTAGTTGGTTCTTCACAAATGAGATCCCCTCATATCATAAGATATAATTAGTTTTGGAGTCTCCTACATCATAATCGATCTTTAGTTTAGTATCCATCTTTTCTCTCAACAAGATACATCCTTCCTAACACACCTCATCAACCCCATCCATCCTCTTGATCCTATGGAAAAGGACTTTCAAGTTGATTGTGATCTTTTGATACTTTTGTCTTTTATTTATCATCTAAGCTCACTATCACAACTTGTCAAGGCCGCCATGATCTATAATATTATGGTGTGTTTTGATCAGTTAACATAGGGGCATATCTTGATCTTTTTGCTTTGTTGTTGTCTTATTGGTTGTCCCACGTAGTACCCACTAGGATCCTTGAGGTCTTGTGTTACATTGGGGCATCCTTTTGTGCTTATGGTTATCCCAATTCTTGGCCCGAGCAAGGTCTTTGTGACTTTGGGATGTTGGGATAGGCTTCTTGTCTATTGTGTTTTTCTTATGCATTAGATGCTAATCCACCTTGGTTTCACATACCATGGTGCTTGGTGTCTTATGCTATAGCAAAAATCAATTCTCTGAAAATGGAAAATTTCATTTGGATTTCATTTCATGATCAATTTTGTTGAATTGCATCTATACCCAACCTATGACCTATGATTTTGGTTGTGGAAATATTCACCTCCCATCTTCTCTTCTTCTCAAGATACCTGTGGTTCTTGACAGGTGCAATTTCACAACCATCTTCCCTTAATTTTGTAATGATTATAGGGAAAGTACTTGCCAATAAACTAAAGCAAGTATGATACACCTACCATTGACCCTCATCCCTATGTGAGCCCTTATTTATAGTCATATTCTTGTTGCATTTCATTTCACATTAGGAAATCTCACATCTCCATTCAATCTAAGAAAAATCATCTAATCACATCCTTGGTCTTGTTCCTAGCCTTGCTACAAGCGTTGATCTAATCATCATCACCATCATCATAATTGGGATGTATCCTTCCCTATCCTTTGGTGTTCTTTTGGGATGTATCCTTCCCTCATCAACAACACTTTCATCATCATAATCAGGATGTATCCTTCCATCATCAACAACACTTTCATCATCATCATTAGGATGTATCCTTCCATCATCAACAACACTTTCATCATCATCATCAGGATATATCCTTCCCTATCCTCATGTTGTTTTAGGATATATCATTCCCTCATCGACAACACTCCATCCATCATCAACCCATTTTTCCTTGTATCTTGACTGGGGCAACATCACCTTTGTCCTTAAATCCATTTATGCCTCCCAATCTCTTATCACTTATCATCCTCTCTTATCTATCACTTTGCATCATCTTCCTCATATACCATTTCATCATCTCATCCATTTCGAGAGCACAACCATGTTCTCTTGAACCCACATGTCCTCTTGAGGTGGCATCCTCAATCCCTAACCTTCATCTTCACTCCCATTATCCTTCTTCCTAGTCACTCCTTTGATGACTAGGAAATCTTTCCCAATCTAATCATCTTCTTCCTGGTGCTATCTTTTAATCTTCTTTGAAATGATGCTACTTTGTAACACCATCTTATGTAGACATCCAAATTTGACCACTCCCAAATGGTCAAATTTGTCTCCTTTATTCGTCTATTTCATATTTCATTGATATTAATTAAATAATTTAATTAATTAATATTTCCCCTTTGCCTAAGGTTCCTAAATTATTTAATTTAATAATTAATTACTTTACCTTTCATCCCTTCTTCTCTAAATTAAATAAATATATCAATTTATTTAATTTAGTCATTTAGACTTTTTATCAATTTTAAATTCATCTTTTCCCTCTTCTAATCTGGATTAGTTTAATTAATCCATGATTAGGATGTGCACACCTTTAATCAGGATTAATGTCACATCCTCCATATTTTGCCACTTGTCTCTAATCCTTCATTAGTCTTCTTAATCATCTATTTGCACAACCTTAATCTAATCCTCTTTCTATCTTTGGTATTTCCTCCAATTCAACCTTTCATAAGTGCTTTCTTTTTTAATCCATTACTTCTTCCCTATGTCAATTAAAAATTTACATTTATTCATTCATTGTTCCCCTCTTCCCCATGAAGGTTGTTGGGAAATTCTAAATCCTTTCATAAGTCACATCACTCACATGGGACAAGGAATTTCTTTATGAGCACCTTGTCTTATCTACAAGGTACTTCCAATCATGTGAATTTAAAATTCACATTTATTTTCCCAACCACTTCTCTCTTCCCCATGATGATTAGTGAGGAATTCTAAAATTCTTCACTTGTCACCATCCTTCCCAATGGGGACAAGAACTATCATTTTGAGGAAATCTTCCCCTAATCCCAAGGTACTGGAAAGTACCTCCACCTCACATGTCCTCCCTCCACCTTACATGTCCTTTTTCCACCTCCCTTTCCACATGGCAAGATGTGAGGGGTTGTGGGTCCTCAACTCACCATCGCCCTTCATCTTGCCCATGTTGAATAAATCCTATCCATTCAAATATCTAGAGATATTTCCTCTAAAATAGAGGATTTGGTCTCATTTTTTACCCAACATCACATTCAACACAATTACAACTTCAACTCTCAAGCTCAAACATTCAATCACTTGCATTCAACCTCCATTGTTGCACTTCAAGCTTCCATTGCATGCATTTTCACTTGCTTATCCAAATACCCAAATATCTCATTGCATTCTCCATCTTATCTAAATCACTTTGCATAGCATTTTGACTCATTTTCCATCAAGGAGCACACATCCAATCTACATCAAAGGTCCAACCAAAAGGATCAAATTAAACAAAGGTATAATCACTCTTTTATCTTTCTTTTGTTTAAGTTCAACTAGGCTTATCTTGAGGTGGTGTTGTGTGTATTTCTCCTTGTTGCATTTTTATTGTTTTACATCTTTTAGAGTAGGAAATCATGCTGCACACAAGGACATTGTGAGGGATGTCCAATAGGGATCTGATTGTTGCCATCATGTTTGTTTCTCTGTTGTTTGTTCTAGGTATCTACTCGAATGTGATTTCAATGAAGGACTCCTTAAGGATTTGCACCAATTTCTTGTATGGAGTTAGCTTGTCATCCTTAGTTTTATAATCATCATTTACTTGATTGATTATGAGTTGTGAATCCCCATATACTTTGAGAGCCATGCTATTCTATTGCACTACTATTCTGACTCCTATGGTTAGAGCCTCATATTTTGTGATGTTGTTTGTGCAGGGAAATGCCAACTTGTAGGATCGTGGTATGCAATCTCCCTGTGGAGTGATGAAAAAGACCCCAGCTCCCTATCCATGTTGTGTGTAGGAACCATCAAAGTACAACTTCCAATGGTCTGCTATGCTCAAGTTTAAGATGGATTCATTAGGGAATTCTGAAATTAGTGGATTCTCTAAATACATTGTTGCTTCTACCAATTCGTCTGCAATAGCTTCCCCTTTTATGGCCTTCCTCTCTACATAATCGATATCATATTTGATAGGAACATGACCCACTTTTCTATTCTTCCTATGAGCATTGCTTTGGAAAGCAAGTATTTGAGTGGGTCAATTTTGGCAATGAGTTTGATTTTACATGCTAACATGTAGTGTATGAACTTCTGTGAGGAAAACACCACTACTAAACAAGCCTTTTCGATGAAGGAGTAATTTAACTCGTGCCCTACCATGGTCCAACTGATGTAGTAGATAGCCCTCTTTATTCCATCTTCATCGTGTTGAGCTAGGAGAGCATCGAGGGTTGTTGTTGTTGGTGATATGTAGAGGATTAGAGGCTTTCTTGGGATTGGCGGCATAAGCACTGGAGGTGTGAGAAAATACTCTTTGATCTTTTTAAAGGCTTGATCACACTTTTCATTCTAGTTGTATGCTACCCCGTTGTGGAGCAAGTGAGAATATGGGATTGACTTGTCTACTATCTAAGCTATGAACTGGCGGATGGATTGGAGCCTTCCTTGTAGACCTCTCAACTATTTCAATGTCTTAGGTGCCTCCATCTCGAGGATTTCCTTTACCTTAGCAAGATCTATTTCAATTCCTCTCATAGACACAATGTATCCCAATAGCTTCCCTAATTGTATGTCAAAGATGCACTTATTTGGATTAAGGTAGACTCTGTATTGCTATAGTCTATCGAAGATGGCACTCAATTCTACTATGTGGTCTCACCTCTTTTTGGATTTTTTGAATATGCCATCAGCATAATCCTCCACAGTCTTATGGATCATGTCATGAAAGATTAATGTCATGGCCCTCTAATATGTTGCTTCAACATTCTTTAAGCCAAACAACATCATGTTCCAACAATATGTCCCTCATGGGCAAGTAAAAGCCATTTTGTGTTGGTCTTCTTTGGCTATCAAGATTTGGTTATACCCAGAGAATTCATCCATTGATGAAAGCATCTCATGTCCCGTAGTCATATCTAAAATCATATCAATGTTGGGAAGTAAAAAAATTTCCTTGGGACATGCCTTGTTTAGATCTCTAAAATA
Organism: Sequoia sempervirens; assembly: GCA_007258455.2. Lineage (NCBI taxonomy): Eukaryota > Viridiplantae > Streptophyta > Pinopsida > Cupressales > Cupressaceae > Sequoia > Sequoia sempervirens. The sequence continues at coordinate 834,691,889 of VDFB02281492.1, forward strand.
TGTGCAAATACAGATGCCCCTAATGGGCTTTGAGATAGGTACCAGATTTGATACCCACTCTGAATAACCAATTAGTCATATGAACCCTACATCAAGTAGCTTCTTCAATTCTATTTTGACCAATAAAGAAATTTGAGGATGCATTTTTTTGAGCTTTTTTCTGATGGGCTTTACTTTGGGTTAAACTGCTAGATTGTGGACCACAATCTTCAAATCAAACCTAGGCATGTTGGCATAGGTCCATGCAAAGTTGACCTTTCTCTCCCTTAAGAAGGAAACTAGAAGCTCTTGTTCTTCCAAAATCAATGATTCAACATAAAATGTGATATGTGGAGTTTCCTCTATTCCCAAGTTGACTGGGTTGCACTTCTCATCTAGAACTATTGACTTTTCTTGATGTAGAGCACTAAGAGGAACATTGAATCCTTCATCCTTAGGTTCCTCAGAGAGGTTTTCACCATTGGATATGTCCTTTATTTTAATTGTTTTTGGGTCAGAGAGTTCCACTATGTGGTTTTCACTCAAGGACCTAGAGATTATTCCCAAATTTTTGCTTTTGTGACTAAAGGATTCAATTGTCTCCTTGTAATAGGCTTGTGTGTCCTGTATGATGTCAAACCCAACCTTGTGATCTCCATGTGGCACCGTGTCCCACAGTCCCATGAATTCTGAGAGCACCTCATCATTTTTGAAAGTGTCTAGAATTGGTATTCTTCGTTGGTTATGATCGATGAGCTGCGGGTAGACTAGGCTTATTTCATGGGTTTCATGGTCGTTGGTCTCAAAAGACAAGGTACCTAATCATGAGTAGGGAGGTGTCTTAAAAAAGAACAGGAAAATCAGTTATGGTGTCCTTGTCACTACTACACACATTAGTTATTTCAAAGGTGAAGTTGTCTATGACTCGACCTATGGATACATGATGTAATTGAAGGGTGGATGCTAATTGCTGAGGGTGATTTTTGACCCTATTAACCGAGGAACCTTTTCCAAGTATGTTCACCTTTATAGGGGTACATCTGATACCAATATTTCTCATATGCATCTCCAGAATGAGTGGTACTAGAAGTTCATTGTTATTTTTTCCAAGCTTTTTATTCATGTCATAGCCCATGGTGAGAATCATTTGTAAGCCTTTACTGCTATCATCCATAGGTAGGTCAGTTGTTGGTTTTTTGTCTCAATACAGGAGGTTTGATGGGTCCTCTTTTGTTACTTCCTAACCTAGGTCTCCCCAACTCTTGAAGCTGGAGGAGCTTGTTGTGAAGGTTTGGGTTAAGGAAGCATTATTTGACTGTGGTCATCCTCATGACCTAGGAGATTGTGGTAATTCTCCTACTACAAAATAACTTTTTGGAATTGTATAATCCCCACAACCATTGTCCTGAATAATGACCTTGATATCAGAGATGACAGGGATGGCAGGTGTCTCTATCCCAGAAGTGGAGGTGAGAGTAGTTTGGTCCATGTATGGAGTTGAGAGACCATCATTCTTGGGCACTTGGGGTATTTTGTAATACTTTGCTTCTAGATTTTTGCAATAGTAAAAGGGTTCAAAATCACTGTAGATGGTAACCTCTTGGCCTTGGTATGGAAACTTTACACACTAGTGGAAAGTGGAAGCTACAACTTACATCCCATGAATCCAGGGACACCCCAGGAGGATATTGTAAGGAAATTCAAGGTCAAGGACTTGACATGTTTCCATGATGGTCATCCCTACTTGAATAGGTAGTTTTATAGTGCCCTAAGACACTCTTTCTTGATCATCATAGGCTCTAATGGTTATGCCTTTTCATTTTTCAATAGCATCTTTGGAGAAGCCCAGGCTTTTTATTAATTTAAGGGTACATATGTTCAACCCTGCATCTCCATCCACCAAGACCCTTTTGACTTTGTTCTTATGAAAAAAATCCTCAAGATGAAATACATGACTATGAGATGGATGTGCTAGAAGATTTTTCTCTGAAAATGTTAGAAGGTGAGGTGTAATGAGGTGTATGACCATATATTGGAAATGATCCACATCAAGATCAGTGGGGAAGGAAGATGATGCCAAGGCTTCTTCAAGAATCTTCTTGTGGGATGGTGATATCTTCAACAACTCCATGAGGGAGATCTGAGTTGGGGTTCTTTTCAACTGGTCGAGGACATTGTAGCCACTAGGAACAAATATTGGGTTGGAAGTGGGTGCTCTAGGATGCTGAGATGATCCTGTGATGGTAACTTTTCCACCTCTTGTGGTGACTCCACAATCGGCCTGGGCTCCTTTGATAGTGATGACAATGACCATTTCTTCTAGAGATGTGACAACATGGTCATACACATAATTCACACTTTTGAAGGTACCCTTTCCTTTATCGTTTTTATTATTTCCCTTATTGTGGTTGGGCAACAGATTCATGTAAATATTGAGATTTTGATTCCCTGTTGGTTGTTCCACATTTATGGTTTTTTCATCAATGAGGTCTTGGATCAAATTTTTCAACCTCATGCAATTGGCAGTCATGTGTCCCTTGATTTTGTGGAAATGACAAAGGTAATTTTTATTGTACCATGGCAATTTTACCAAGGGCTCTTAATATTTGTCATAGGTGGGAACTATGACAATTTTTTCATCCACCAGTCTCTTCATGGTGGATTCAATAGATTCCCCAAGGGCTATGTACTTTCACTTGGGGGAATTTTTGTCTTGATGAGGTGGTCTTCCTTGATTATCCACATTATTGACTATTTGGTTGTTTGGTTGTTGATTCGTAGTGTTAGCTTGTCGATTGTTTTGATTGTTGTCTTGTGGTTGTTGAGATGTTTGTATGTTTTTTTGAGGGGTGTTGATGACAACTTTGGTGTCGACAACACCATTGTTGGTAATGTTTCTATTTTTCAGCAATGTGCAAGGTTTGTCATTATACCTAGTAGATGGGTAGATTTCTTGATAAGGTGTTCCCCTTATGAGATAAGGGTTCATTTGATATTGAGCACCTTGCGGATCAATTGATAGTAGGTTGTGATGCATTACATCTTGAGATGGAAGGAAAAGATTTTGTCAACATTTGCAATGATGGTGCACACTTGTTGTTCCTCAAGCATGGCCCATTTACTTCTATTGGCTTTTGATCACCATCATTGCAAGAATGAAGCAAACGTCTCTCCCTTGGATTGTTTCATATCTAATAATTCTTCTAGGGTCATATCCATAGCTATGTTGAAGGCTTAGTTTTGCACAAATGCATCCATGATTTCTTTGAATTTTTTGATTCCTAAGAGAGGAGAGAACTAGTCAATGGTGGTACCTGCCAAGCTCTAAGGGAATAGTTGCATCAGATAAGTTTCATCATATGCGAGCTCCATGCAGTGTACTTGGAACTCCTTGATGTGATCTTCAAGGTTTCTCATTCCACGATATTTATCAAACTTTGGGATCTCAAATCCCTTTGGGAATGGTTTCATGACAATGCTCCTACCGAAGCGATAGAGGCACAAGTTCTTTGGTGGCTTTGTTGTTTTTATTGATTGAAGATCAAGCACTTGTTGTGAAAGAAATTTAATTTGTGCTCACACATCGTCTTGAGAATCAGTGGGTGGGATGAAGGTGTTCTGAGGTGGTTCGATTTACTAAGGGATGGGTGGATTGGCTGGTGTGTTGGTGGATAGTGTTTGCATGTTTTGTTGTGCCAAGTATGCTTGTAATTGTTTTTGTACCAAAAACACTTGATGTTGGTCCTGTTGTTGTTGTGCTAATAATTCCTATTATTGAGCTTCTTGTTGTTGTTATGCCAACTATGCTTGGTGTTGGGCTACTAGTTGGGTTGCTTCTTACTGCTCTTGGTATTGTTGCAATGTTAGTTGGTATGCTTGTTGTTGGGCTGCTTGTTGCTATGTGAGGTATTGTGCTTGTGCCTGTGCCTATGCTTGCGCTTGTGCTTGTTGGGTAGCTTGGTTGGCCTAAGTGGATTGTTTTTGTTGCAACAATGCTTGGGCTTGTGCCTGGGCGGCTTGTTACACTTGTCAATCATGTGTTGCTTGTTCTACAGATTGCACTAATTGAGAAACCTGAGTAGCTTGTGTGGCATGAGCAACCTAAGTGGCTTCCACTGCTTGTTGAGTGATTTGCATTTTTTGTGCAACTTGGTATTGTTGGAGTGCATTATGGTAGGCTTGGTGAGCTTGCAGTGCTATGTCATAATGGCTTACTGCATTTGGATTTGGTGGTGGTGGTGGTGGATTTGGGATGTTAGATGTGGTGGTGAGTGGTTGAGATGTGTTTTGAGCAATTGCGATGGATGGTGTGATTTAGGTGTTGGGTCCTTGGGAGATTGTGTTTTAGGCTGTTGGGATCAATTTCGTTGCTTGGATGGATACCACTTGTTGTTGTGATATTGGTGGTATATTCATAGGAATAGATGCAATGATTTGATTGGTGTTTAACAGATTGCCTTGAATTGATTGATTTGTGTTAGGTAAAGGGGGGAGTCTAAAACTAGGAATTGGCATGGATGTTGGTAGTGGAGGTAACGATGGAAAAGGTGGCAATGGAATTGGAACTAGAAGTAGTGGAAGGCTTCCTAGAATGAGTGATGATGAAGCCCCAAAGAGCCCGCCTTGTTCAAATAGGCCTACTTGTACCAATGGGAGCGAAACTTGTGTGTTAAGAGCATATGTTGGTGTTGCAGAAAAAGTGGACCAACTATTGGTGTCTCGAAAGACAAGGGGGCCATATTGGTGTAGGGGATTTTGAGGCATGGTACCTAATGTACCTGTGATGGTATTGGCATCCAAATTTTGATTATTCACAAGGGGATGTTGTTGAAGGGCATGGAGTAATGAGCTTCCCTTGTTGAAAATGGATTGTGTGGTGGAAATGGATGATGTGGATTACAAAATGTGTTAGAAAATGCTCTGAATGGGTGAGGTGAATGGTACAAGTGGCATAAAAGGCTTCTCCACAATAATGCTTACATCGAAATTGAAAGGGATTTTTTCTCCTTCTTTTTCCAATTCAAGCATGTATTGGGAGGGATGTAGTTTCATCATGGCTCTAAAAATTCGGTGGTTGTCTAGGTTTTTAATCATTTCAATGATCTCATCTTGGGTCATCCCTGTATTGGTGATGTCTTCCACTTTCCCTTCTTCTTAGGGATCTTGTGTTATGAGAGAAAGATTGGGTAGTGGGCTGCTAGGTCCAATAGGATTGATCTCTGGTACGGTTTGACTTAGGTCACTTGAAGTTGATGTTTCTTTGTTGTTTTGCATGTTCTTCTTGTGTTGCAATATAGTTTGAACCATAAAATGAGGCTCAAAAGAGAAAATCTAAGTGTGATGGTGAAAATATGGGAAAGTTGGATGATATGGGTGATTGAACTCCTAGAAGACCTTGAAGAGGATGCTAGAATTTTGGGACTTCTTGGATTCTTGGATTTTGATTTGTTTGATTTGATTCTTGGATTTTGGATTCTTGGATTCTTGGATTTTGATTGATTTGGACAATGAACAAATAAACCCCAATATGTTAGATGTTATCTATGGGATAAATTTGCTCACAAGATGATAATTTGACTAAGTGTAGGGAGAAGGATGCATCTACCCACACCTAACCAAACAAGATGATTTGATGATAATTTGACTACGTATATGGAGAAGGATGCATCTACACATACCTAGCCAAAAAAGATGATTTGATGTTGGACTCAAGGATTTTTTATATATGGATTTTGATTCATGGACTTGCCAAAAAGTCTAGCATAAAGGATGGTTTCAATATTTGCAAGAGTTGTTGGTGATATAATTTTGATTTATGTTTGAAAGATGGATGAAGTTTGACTTTGATCCTATGTGTACCTAAAAAGAATCTTGTTTACAAGACCTTAGTTTTGAATAACATGCTTTTCCCTATGTTAGATATTCAAACCTTTCAAAAAGTCTTGGATTTTGACAATAATAAAATGAGTACAAGTTGGGATTGTTTCTTGATGCACATTTATAGAAGTTAAAGGTCAATCTTTCCCTAAAATTATAAAGCATAGACAACCTTTTCATGTGAGCTTTGTAACTAAGACCTCTGGTCTTTGGTTTTTGGATCTTGATCTTGCGGGAAATCATTTGAAAGAACACATGTGTGGGGTTCAATTATTCTTTATATTTGTTTAGTGACTTCCTTATTCCACAAATGCTTCTTGATTAGGGATTCCCACTAGATGTCTAATGTCCTAATTTCTTCTCATCCCATAAAGTCCATTGTGCGGAAATCAAGGAAATCAAGGAAAAAGTTCCCTATCATTGACTTTAGTCAGAAAATTGAGATATAAATCCAAATTTTTAGAAGTCTCTAAGGATAGAATCCCTATGACAAGCAATAACACTTGAATTTTGTTAGTGATATTTGCTTCCTAAAGGGTTTGAAATTTGATGATGATGTTGAATGTTTTGTTTTCCAATGTTTAAGATCAAGCAAAGTGTTTTGATTCCAACATGTATGAACCTATAGATATTGAGACAATATTTGTTGAATCCCCACTTGGATAAATCGAACTATGCCTACTTTTAGCGGATGATTAGATGATTGGCCACACTGGCTCCCCTCCATGACACTCACTTCTATGGGTCAGCCAAGCATTACTACCCATGAATCTCCCATGGCATACTTCTCAACTCTACTAAAAGCTGTAAAAATGTGGTGTGGCTTTAGATTGGCCGTTCTTGCACCAACAAATAGATTAAGGTTTTTGGTCTTTTAAACAAGGGGTTTTAATGTAGGCACTCCATTCATGGGGGATCATCCATATGGTAAGAGACCATTTCTTCCCTTCTTGTCAGAACAATCCTCATGATACTTTCCTTTCCTCAAGCACCCACACTTATATCCAAGGTGGAAGTTACTTGGATTTAGTGTGTTCCCAGTTGGGTCATTCCCTTGGGTGATTACTTTTTACCACAAGGCAAGCCCTCTAGAGATAAAAAAAAAAGTGAGCAAGTTCATTTGTAGTTCGATCAATATTTGTTGAGAAAAAAAGAGAGAACACACAATATACCTAACTCACACTCTCAATATTTGTTCAATTTTAGAATCCAAATTGACGTGTGGAGGAAATCACTTACACAGCCTAATATCACCAAAAGCCTTTTGATTCTCAATATTTCTATGAGGCACAAGAGAAGCGCATATGTCTTTTAGATGATATTATTTTGGGTAAGTGATTACAAAACATAGATGCACATGTTCATTTTAAATCCTCAAAGAAATGATTAGATTCTTTTTAAAGCACCAAAAAGAAAGATGAAAGTTGTTTGTTCAATTGTTAACCTTAAAAAAAATCTAGTAAGTTTGCCTAAAGTTATTTTTAAACCTTTTGTTTTATTCATTTTAAACCCAAATTGAAACCTATTGATTCCTAAAAGCTTGAAGGGGTAAAGTCCTTAGACTTGGGATTATAATTACTTCCAAAAATGTTTCTAAAGGAACTTGATATAATAGAGAAATGGCATTATACTTCAACTTTCTCCTTTCTCCTTCCTTGCTTCCACCTACAAAAACTAATTAACCAAAGAAAAATAGAAAAATAGAGGCAGAAAATAGGTCAATAGCTCAAAACGATTCAAAAGAAAAAAAGAACATGTTGAAATAACTTGAAATTTGATCTTTTTCCCCACCCCAATGGCATAACCTGCATATGTGTCACAGTTTAAAGAAGTTAACGGTGTTGTATAGTGTCACTAGGTCTAACAACAACACTCTGTAGTAGAACAAAGAGTGCGATTGTGGTGGTATTTTTATCAGTGGCGTAGTTTAGAGTTCAAAAATCAAGCACCAGGAAAATAAACCAATACCACAATTTGGAAATTTGAATTTTTGGGTTGTAAAACTTCAGTGGTGATGTTTGGTGTTTGCAACATCATTGTATGGCACTGTTGGACTAATAGCATCATTGTATGGCACTGCTGGACTAATAGAGGCACAATTTCCTGTAGACACAAAAAACCATGGAATTTTGCCAAAAAATGTGTTAAGAACTTGAGCTTTTCCCTCCTTCTAGTGCCAAAATGTTAACCCTAATCCTAGACCTGCACAAACATAGCAAAAAAAACATAATATTAGATCCATATGCAAGGTAGAACTAAGATTCCCCATGAAATTCATCTACAATGCTCAAAATAGGAAGGAAATGAAGAATGAAACAAGAAAAGAAATTAAATCCTATTTAAGCATGCAAACTCTCAATCCCATGGGGGAATTGGTACCAATTTGATGTGGAAATTGGACATTTCCCAACTCCTTTGCAAGCTTGATGAAGATTGATCCACTTGGTGATGATGAACAATGTGCTTTCTTGATGAAATCTACAATAACCTAGCTATGATGATGGAAAACACTATGGAAATGGATGAATTTTCTCTAAATGTGAAGATAGTAACTTTGCTCTAATTTGTGTCTCTAAAATACAAATGAAAGCCTTTTATTTATAGATGAAAGAGATGGAGGATGAGGAAAAAGGGATGAATGTGGGATCATTTAACATCCAATGGCCAAGTGCTACTTGTCAAGATGTGAATGGAGGAAGGATGAGCACATTTTGATGAATGTCCATAATAAATGATATTAGGTGGAATTTCAAATTTGTGAAATGGCATGTTGGAGGGAGAAAGGAATGAATTAAATGCCACTTGGCTCAATGCACAAGGACATGTAAGAGGAAATGAATTCCTTGTTCGAAGGACAAATCCATTTCGAGTGATTTTCAAACTTGGAGGAATATTCCCTTTTGATGCCATGTTGAAAGTAATTATGAGAATTATTAAATCAAAGAAATGATTTATTGGTGCAAATTGCAAAATCTAGAGGATTCAAGTGATTAGGGTTAAATTAATCAAGATTTGATTAAATTAACAGGAGATTATTTAATGTGATAATTTGATTTATTTTTCTGGATTGATTTAAATCAAAGTTGAGAGGAATATGATTTAGATTTATTTAAATAAATTATTTTGATTTATTTGATTAAAGAGAGATGATGTTAGATTAAATTAAATACAAATTGATTTAATTTAATAGAATGACTTTAGGTATTTAATGAAATCAAATGAATTATTTAATTAAATAGAGATCATAAGGTTAATTAAATCAGATTGATTTATTTAATTAACAAGAAGTGATGAGTTAATTAGATAAATTTGATTTATTCAATTAAGGGATGAAAGATGATGACTAGCAAAGAAGATGATTCAAGATGAAATGATGTTAGTAATCATGATCAAGTGTGTTGGTATTTTTTCCATGTCTACACTCACTATCTCACTCAGCCCTCAAAATATCTATATGAGCCTCTGTAGCATATCGTCTCACTATCTCTGCGTCTCTGGTAGCAGTCATCTAAGCTAGCGGTATGTCTCCATCCCTAGCTGGTGGAGGAGGACCTGGAACCTTTCTTTGACCCTACACCTAAGGTGAGTGCTCATCCTGACCATCATGTGCCCCATCACGACAAGCTCTATCCAACTACTCTATGAGGACCTTAATACAGTGTCGCTCCCCATGATGACCTATAATACCTGATCTACCCAAAGCGGGATCACCCCTAGGAATAATGAGTCTCAATGGCCTATGTCATGCTCACCACTCATCATAATCATGAGAAGTACCTAGATCTGCTAGACCAACTAGCTAACCCCAGCCAACTGGGGAAAGTTCTCTAAAATCAACAACAATAATATGTATATCTGACTGTAGACCCCATACACAAACTTCCTATTTCATTTGACAAAAACAAGCCTCATAAGCATCAAGAACTTGGCCCTATCTCTCCCCAAACTAGCGACATACTCAATCTGTTAAGTAATGCTTTAGCGCAAGATGAGAATGAACAAGCAACCAATCAGTCTATTGACACTAGAACAGATTATTTGAATCCTCTGGCCAAGCACCACACCCCAAATAGGGTCTCCACACAAAACTGGGCATATCATTGAAAACTCAATGCCAATAAGGAAGATCCCTAGGCAAGGTATAGTGCATGAAATCCCCATAGCGATAAGAATATGGATCATCAGGATCATGATCATGTATCCTGTCTAGTCAAGTAACTGCAATATGCTCCCATGCCCAAACATGTAAGAGTGAAACACCTGCAGAAATAGATTTCCCACCCTGATACATGACCTCGTGCATATCTCTATATAAGTGGGTGAGAAGACACAAACCCCAAGCATACGTTGTACCATGCTCGAGCATACTCTCGATACACACTCCCCAACCAATGGACAACTGTCGACCTCGTCTATCAAGAACAACTAGTCTTGAAATCAAACTACACAAGACCAACAAAATAGGATATGCACTATTAGAAAACTCAGATAGATCAATCTCTGACTAGTGTACCTCCAAGTGTTGAATATCTAACACCCACTTCATGGCATGAGTACCATGTCAAATATGGTATGTAACCAACTCTCCATGAATAGGGAGGAAAAGTATCCTCCAAGCATCCTTAAGAGTAATAGTAGCCTCTCATGTCGACAAGTGAAATGAGGATATCTCTAAATGCCACTGTTCAACAAGTTTTTTCATCATCACAGTATGCGTCCAAAGAGGAGGCATGCAATAAATGTAACATAGTCCCACACTATCAAGAAAATCTCACTCCAATGCACCAAAATAGGCAATAGGATCAAACAAATGTTGAGGATGTCTCTTCCTTGGTTGGAGTACTCTGAGGCCAACCTATAATCATTTTAAACCCACAATGTTAGAGTTTAAATAAACACATGCTAGGGTTCTGAGCAAATGCTAATGTCAAATGCAATAGGAAAATTTGAATGCAAGGGTTTTGAGAAAATGCTTAGAAATCACCAAACAAAAGTGAGCTTTTCATGCAATTATGATATTTTTAGTTAAAGGCAGGGAAACAAGGGCATGGATTTCAGTAAAAGGTGTGGATTTATATCAAAGGCAAGGATTAAGAACCTAGAGCAATCAAAAGTGATATTTCTGGTCAAAGGAAAGCTTTCATGTCAAATGCTTAAAACAAAGGTGAGGTTTTCAATCAAGGAATGGATTTCAGTCAAAGGCATGGATTTCACTCAAAGTCATGGATTTCAATCAAAAGCAAGGGTTTTCAACTAGTAAATCTGAGGAAACCAAGGAAAATGCTCAAAAATCACAAAACTTCACTTTTGACTTGGGAAATTTAGTACACACATAATGAGAATGAAACAAAACAAAATTGAAAAGAAAGAAGGTACATATCAAGCCACCGATGTCTGAAGGTTGTCTAACCTCCTAAACAAGGTCAAAACGATGTGGGGCTCCCTCAAATCTTGACATTTCTCCTCGAAAACTAATAAAATGAGAAATCCAAAGACAAGAATTAGCAAAAGGATCAAAGCACAAATGAGCTAACTAGATGACTAATTTTCCATATTAAACCTCAAGAAACCCTAATTTTTCATAGGAAACCCTAATTTCTACTTGGGGAACCTTCCTACTTTCAAATTAGAAGCTCTCAAAAACATTGAAATGAGAAATGAAGGACCTATACATCTAATTATTCAACCTAAACACATTGGAACTGGAATAGAAAAGAGTCGTGAGCCTGACCTCAAAACTTGAAATTTTTGGCCAACCTCTCAATGGGGTAGCATGGGGTCCTACCATCATTCCATGAAATACCAAGCCATAGTGGGGCATAATTTTTTTTCAAAAACTTGATCTTAAAAATAGAATCTTTGAAACAAAGCAACCAGTATTTTGTATCAAAGAGGGGCAAAACATAAACATGTAAAATTGAATTAACACCTATCACAACCTGAAATGTCTCAGAAAATCTCAGAAAAAACTCAAAATTTCTTGAAACAATTTAGAATCAACCCAAAACATCTAAAAAAAACTCAGAATCAACTTAGAATGTCTCAAAATAATTTAGAATAAACTTGGAACATCTTAGAATATCTTGGAATCAACCTAGAACATTTTAGAACATCTCAGAATCAACCTAGAACATCTTGAAACATCTCATAATCAACGTGAAATGTCTTGAAACATCTCAAAATCAACTTGGAACATCTCAAAACATCTCATAATCAACTCAAAACGTCTCGAAACATCTTGGAATCAACTCAGAACATCTCAAAATCATCCCACAACATCTAAAACCCTAATTCTACTATTAATTGAATAATACAAGGTTATCTGATTAATTCATGTTTCATCATTTCGACCAATTAAATAAATTACATTTATTTAATAAAGTCCTAATTAAATCTTATTTCATCCTAATTAGTCATTCAATGCCAATTATTTGATTATGTCACTAAATCACCTTATTCCCCTAAATTGATTAAATTATTAAATCATAATAATTTAATTATGACACTTTCCCTCCAAATTTAAATAATCAAATCAAACTATTCAAATCAATTATCAAAAAACAAATCAAACTAAAGCAACTCTATTTGAAAAATTCAAATTTGATTTGCACGTTCAACTCCAAAAAGGAATTAATTAATTCATATTCCTCACCCACTTTATGATTGAGAAAATCATGGGTTGCTAACTAAGAAATCTAAATTGCTAACTAGTAAATCTATTTACTAACTAAAATCAATCAATTGCTAATTATTCAATCAAATCCCGACTAATCAATCTAAGCCTTGACTAGCCAATCTATTCTTCAATCACCCAAATTGTGCAATCAACTTTGCACAATCTTCTCATGTCTAAATCCTCTCAACACATGTTGACCATTGATCTGGATATTCTCCAACATGATCCTAATTGTTGATTCAAAATCTCATTTCCTATATAAAAAACTTATCTCGTCACAAATAAGGATCAGAGAATCAACATACTTTTTACAATGAAGTGTTGTCACAATAATCATTGATAAAGCTTCAACCTTTTTCAATAAACGAAGCATCATTCATCCAACTTTTTCACACAAAATTTGGTGGCTTCATGGTGACAAGAACAACCCAACATCAACCGAATAGACTATGTTATGGGATGGTAAAGTTGTGCTTATTTCTTTGATTCATTTTGGTATTCATAGGTTTCTTAATGTATGTTCAATTAGCTTAGTTTCATTTTGTAAGTGTAGGATAGGATTTTAGATTTTATGTGTTTGATCTTAGCTTAGATCCTAATTTCAATTGCAATTTGATCTCATTTTCGTCTATCATCTTCTCCCTCACACCCATTCAAACATTATTCAACTCTTTTTCTTTCTAAAACTTGTAGCTTTAGACCAATAATTGTTTCATTTGCTTGCTTCAATTGCTCACTAGCCTCTATGTTCCTTTCTTTGAATTTATTCATTTTTTCTCTCAACTTTTTATGCATTCATCTACTTCTTTGACATTTTCTTTTAGATCTCTTTTTTCACCTTCAATGCTTTCCAAATCTTCAAGAGAAACTTTGAGTTCTCCATTTATGTCAAATATACAATCTTCTTCTATAGATCCAATAGCATGAATCTCTTATGGAGGAAAATGTAATCTTCTAACAACCATGTGCTTAGCCTCCAAGATCTTCCCAAAGTAGTTAAGCTCCTTCCAAGGAACCAAGCTCTGATACCAATTGTTGAACACTCAGAATACTAGGAGGGGCTGAATTAGTATTCTTTTAAACCATTTAAACATTTAACCATTCAATTCATAACATATTAAATTTCTAGTTATAACATCATGAAAACATGAAATATTAAAGCAATTCAAAGCAGTAAACTCTAATGTAAACTAAATCTAAACAATAAAGCACAAAGGAAGGCATAAATGAAAAGATCTTAACAAGCATCAATATAGTTCCATGAATAACCTTTGTTGTCCTTCTCCATTTTTTTGTGATAGTATTCTTGCCCTTAGGTTTTCAATATGTGTGCAATTATAGCCTTGATAGATGTGATAATAGTGAAGAATCAATGATTGTAAAACAAGTGCTCCAAAAGTCATCAGATTTCGAGAGAGGTAACAATGATGAAGATAAAGACAATTTATAGAAAACAAGGCTTTCGAATAACAGGCTCAAATTGAAAGATAAATGGATGATTTAGATTAATAGATTTGACATGCATTGAGATTAGTGTCAGTAGTGACATGAATGATAAAACTAAAAGATAGAGATCAAGATTAAATAATGATTTAATCTTTAGTTGAAAGTATTCAAAAATTAGAAGAATTATGATTGCATGCAAAGATAAAGATTAGCATGAAAGAAACGGTCTGTTCAAACATACGCATGAATTGATTAATTAAATAAAGTTATTTAATTAATATAAGTCTACATGCATAAGAATTAAAACTAGATAACTGACTGGTTAAGATAAAGAATTTCTTTGTCAGATACAATTTTACATTAAATCAGGAGATGACTGACTAATTTAAATAGATCTCAAGTTAAGTGGTGAATGAATAATTAGATAACTTAAACAATTATCTAAATATAGAAGAATATATCCAAAATAAGATTTTATGAATTAAATAATTATTTAATTCAACATTCAACATTTAAGGATTAAATTAAATAATAATTTATTTAATTTCACAAAGAGGATAAAGTTAATTAGTGACGTAATTAAATAAAGAACATTTATTTAATTAATCAATACTGAATAAAGATAATATGAATTAATTAAATAATTAAATTTATTTAATTAATAGAGGAATAAATGTTAGAATGACTTAATTAAATAATTAAAATCAAGAAAATTGAAAAAAATTCAAAAAATCCCAAAAAATTTGGAAATAGTCCCGATTAGTCAATTTGATAGCTAGAAGTTCGATGGTGGTGAAAGAAATCAGTTTCGAGGAAGTTTTGATAGGTGAAATGGTCATAAGAAGGTGTAAAATGATGGGCCCAATACACAAGTTTTGGAAAAAATACCCCCAAAAACCCTAGGCATAAATAGAATTAAGTGGAAATCCAACTCATTTTCACCCCTCAAATCGGAAAATTGTGTTTTTTTGCTCTAGAGCCCTTTGCAAGCATGTTGACAGTTCCTCACTCACAGCATCATGAATATCAAATTTAGACATTCAAATGCCTTGCAGACGTAGGACCCCTAGTAAGTACTTAGACACTGTCTCTTGAAATTTTTAATTTCACACATTTTTAGGTATTTAATGCATTTTTTTCTCATGCGTCACTTTTTAAATCACCGCATATACACGTATAATCAACACATTTGACATTGAAATGCAACATTTGTAGAATTATGTCTAGGCTAGTGTAGGCATATAATTAAATGATTACATTTGATATTTTTCGCACCACATATATATATTTGAAACACATTTGTTAAGGTCTGTAGCACATGTTATAATTTGCATCGCATTTGCATTTTTGCTATGCATTTGCATGGATATTTAGGTTTGGTTTCTATTTGGACGCATTTGCATTGTTAAATGACACATGTGGGATTGTTCGATGCATTTGCAAATTTAAATGATGCAATTGAGATTTTGTAAACCATTTGATAGAAAATGACACATTTGGCTAGCAAAAAAAATTTAAATTTTGGACTGTAAAAGGTTGTTTGTTTTCTGACACCGGATATGCATTATGCCATTGCAAGTTGTATTGGATCTGATTTACACGAGGGAATCTAGACCATTGACCTTTGAATTTTGAGATCAGTTGTGGAGTGGGGAGAGACAGTTCCTCTGGCACCTAGGCTTTAATCATGTTACCTATATGCCCACTATTCGGGCAAACCAAGGTTTCTTGACTACTCTTTGCGAGCATTGCCACTCTAAGACATCTTCTTTTCATCTACCTATCGGTGAGGCCACTGTTACATTAGAGGATGTATATAGGATATTGAGATTGTTGATTAGGGGTGCTAGAGTTATATATGATGCACAGAGGGGTTTCAGTGAGATATGTAGATATTACCCACATGATGATATTAGATAGCTAGGGATAGACCATTATGAGGTTATATGGCATGTCTTGGTTAGTAGATATGATAGGATAGATTTTATGTTATGTACATTGATTGGGGGGATAGTTTTGCCTAACCGTCGAGGTCTTGAATTTCCCATGGGATGGGGGGAGATGTTAGATGGTATGTTGGAGAGATGGGTGGTATATGCATGGGGATCATGTTTTCTTTCATTGTTATAATTTCATTTGCATGATATAGCCTATAGAGAGGCACAATTGATGAGTTGTGGTACCACGCTACTAATGGTATGGGCGTGGGAAGAAATTGTTATATTTTGTCTACCTATTATAGCTAAGTTGGAGCAGGGATCTCCTTATGCTTTTCAATATGTGGGGGAAAACACCCAAACACACATAGGAGACAGGTTATTACAGACATCCCATTGACACTATGGTGTAGTTCATCTGGAGGTCATGGATGGATTGCACTCAATGGATAGATGAGGATCGACATCTATTGTTCTATTGACAGACTTAGTATTTGATTGGTTAGAAAATTTCACATGTTCACATTATTGAGAAGCATTTGCTGGATAGAGTCCTTAGATAGTTCGACAAGGTTCAGGATGAGCTGCGAGGCCAAGCAGAGTTTGCGCAATCGTCTAGGGAGGTTACTCTATGAGGACAAGAGATTCAGGTGTTGCTACCATTGAGGCTGATATTAATGCACTACAACCTATTTAATGGGGATAGAAAGGCAGAGCTGTAGATCCTAGCACGATGGTTGCATATGATACCTAGTGGGCCAGTTACAAGTCGGTTCCATTTACCAATCCAAAGCAGGACACACCTATGGAGAGGAATGGTACAATACCTTGAGGTAGGCATGGTAGAGGTAGAGGTCATGGTGGAAGGGGTGGGAGAGGTGATGGTGGAGATGGAGGACGAGGTCGAAGAGGTGGTGGTAGGGGTCAACATGATCTTAGAGGACAAGGCCCACATTTGTCACCTTTTCGTGAGGAGGATGGGGAGGGGGAGGATATACCCATGTTGGAGGTTACGAGGGAGAGGAGGATGTTGGTGGTGAGGTCATTGGAGAGGAGCATGTAGAGGTGGAGGTAGTTAGGCAGGAGGTAGAGATAGATGCTCTTGGTATGCTCGCAGGATACCAGGATGATGACGAGGAGATGGATGATTAGGAGCAGGAGCTCCAAGACAAGATTTTGGAGGATTGGGATGATGATGGGAGAGATCAATCATGGTAAGAGGATACAGGTCATGTTGATCAGTAAGTAGTAGATCTATGGGCAAGAGTAGAGTCTCTAGAGGAGCATATGAGAGCATTGATGGAATAGTGGGACTCGCTTTTCATGGAGAGATACAAAGCATATATAGATAGGGATCAGGTCATAGCTTAGAGACAAGAGACTAAGCAAATATTTGTAGAGTTGAGGACTCTTTGCAATGGGTTAGCTATAGCTTTCACTCAGGAGTTGGTCAACACCAGTGAGAGAGTGACCTATTACAGGGATATATATGAGCAAGAGGTGCCACCTGAGAGATGAGCTCCTAGTTATTCCTAGGCACATAGCAATAGGTCCCAAAGTAGGACTCACAATAGGACTCAAAGTACAAAGGAGGTGATAGGACCTCATAGATAAGGACCATATGACAAGCCTCCTTCTACACACCAATCATCAAGTTCTTGTCGTTAGTCACCTCCACATTCTCCACATGAGAGTAGTGGGAGTTCTGGATAGAGACATATCATGATATTTATTCATTAGACATTGTATTTTGATCATAGATCATGCAGGCTTCATTTTTACTAATACATTATGACATTGTGATGTGACACATTTTGAGCGATATATATATGATTTTGGTGGTGATTCCTACGATGTGCAGTTCTACTTATGATTATGTAGTCTTCTATTTATGTGTATGTTCTATATGATATGTTATTGTCTATCTAATATGTGTATGTTCTTGATGATGATGTTTACATTATGATGTTTTATGCAGCTTATGATGTTATGTTGATTCTATATTCATGATAATGAGATCTAATGTGATGTATGTATTTACAATGCTATCTACATGTGATGTTATACATTTGATGATCTATGATGGTGGATGTAATGTGATGCATATATTTACAACTGTTATATACATGCAATGCTTTTGTTATGTAATCTATGATAGTGAATGCCTATTATGCCATGATTTCCTAGATATGATAGATGCCTATATTTTTATGTTTTTCAAATGCAAGATATATGTATGATTTACAATGTATGATCTATTTACATGATATTTCTAACATGAATGCCTAAACAGGATGCTTTATATTTTTGTGTGTCACAGGACTCTGTCATAATGCAAGAAAGAAGAAATGTTAGTATGAAAAAGAAGATGAATAATAAAAGACATGGATGTTAGTATTAGCAATCTTCAATGTTTCACTAAAACATAATAGGCCTTGCACTAAATCATCATTGGGCGGTAACTAATACAAATGGAGACAAATACCATGATATGAGATAGATCAAGGTGTGCAAGGTCATCCACCTGCTAAAAAAAGACAGTCGCAAACAAGGATTTTCCTAACTCATACTAAGGGCACAATTGCCCCATTCTTTTTGTCCAGACAAACAACAAATAACAAACAAACAAAATATGGTTCATGAGACGTCATTTATCCTTTAAATCCTTTATGGGACATCCTTGAGGAAACTAGTAACATGACTCAAAAATCAAAGCTAAATAGACAGTTGACAAACAATAGTCAAAGAAAACATAATTCCGATACATCGTTGCTTGTCTAAATCTTTCATGGGACATCCTTGAGAAAGCTAGTAAGAGGATTCTAAGATAAAGCCAAATGAAATGATAAGATAAAAAAGCCACAAAGTCAAAAGCCAGTAAAATATTTGCCAAAACTTGATCTGTTTGTTTGATTGTTTTGATTGATAAGATAATTCATTGATAGAGCCTGATTTCAGGGACATATACAGTATAAGACATTGAGTCTGGTTTCAATTTTGTGACTATCTGTATAAGCCATGAAAAAATCCTGGTTTCAAAACAGACACGTATCATATAAGACATTGATTTTGTTGTTGTTGATGTGATAAACTGTGTAAGGCTATGTTGATTGTTTGACAGTGTCTATATTTAGGAAGGACTCATCTTGTATAAGACATAGGTTGATTATTTTGATTATTCCTATTTTTAGGAAGGACACATCTTATATCAAACATAATTTGATTTGTTTTTATTATGTCTATTTTCAAGAAGGACACATCCTGTAGCAGGCATAAGTTGATTTGTTTTGATTGTTTCTTTGGTAATTTGTTGAATTTTGACTTGATGACCTTGTTAACTTGTTCATCTTGTTGATGTGTGACTTGATGTGATGTGCTAGAAAATTGTTTGTGCATGATGATGAACCCTAAAAGACTAACCTATTATAGCCTCAGAGGCTCATCTATTGATGGCCTTACCTACATTATACATGCAAAGACCTCATAGTTCGACTAGACTTTGACTAACAAGACTGACTAAAAAAATATTTTATTTATTTACAAATACAAGACGTGTGTGATAGTGAATATGATGAACCCTAATGGACTGACCTAGTGTGGCCTTGAGGACTCATCGATTGATGGCCTTTCCTATGTTATACATGTAGATACCTCGTAGGTCGACATGACCAATGACCTAAGTGTCTTATATACAAATGGATTGAATCATGATTTTGCACAGACAAACCTAAAAGGACTGACCTAATGCCTCGGGGGCACATCAGAAAATGGACTTGCCTATGTCTAGTCATAGAGGCAACATAGTTTGACAAATGAAAAATACTAACAAATGTGACTAACTCTTACTCTATTTTTGGATTTTTGGATTTTTGACATGTTTTGTCTTTTTGAATTTTTTTTATTTTTTTTATTTTTTTAGGACATTTTGTAATGTTTTTGGATTTTTCAATGGCTTTACATCTTCAAAACAGCCAATGTAAGAACCAATATGACATAATTCAAGTGCTTGCCCCCAGTTGAGTATAAGACCAATTGATTATGAATAAGATGGGATGGGGGATACGAAGTGTGCTCAATGTGAATCGTTCCAAGTTATGGAAAATACAACCATTTATTATGAGTGGTATATACAAGCGATAGATGGAGAAGATATGTTATATGTACAAGGATATGAATAAGAAAGATAGGTGGTATGTATAGGGAAGTCAGATTGGAATGATGGTAGATAGAGGAGTAGAGTCAACTACACATGGTGCATGTTTGCCAAGTTTTAACCATGGTACTTATCCAAAGCACCACCGAAGTGATTTTCACTATTGGAAAAATTATTTCTCTTCACTATTTTCTTGATTTTTTTTTTTATGTTACCAAGATGCATGTTTACTAGGTTTTCACCTAGGTAATATGATTTTTTTTGAATTTTTTTGATTTTTTGTATTTTTGATGAGTAAGACAAGACTCTTAGAAGCTATGGGTATAACTTCTTTAGATGAAGACTATTGATAGGTGTTGACAATGGTTCTCCTTCAAGAGTAGAGAGTTGATATGCTCTTGATCCAAAGGATTCTATAACAATATAAGGCCCTAACCAATTAGGTTCAAACTTTCTTGGTTTTTCTCTTTCAGCTTGATTTTTTAGATTTTCCATTAAGAACAAATCACCAATGTCAAAATTTCTATTCAAAAATTTCATGTTGTAGTTGTGACCTGAAGATGATTTTGATATGCTTGGAGGTGATCTAATGCCTTCTATCTTTGTTCATCTAGGAATTCTAGCTCCTGTAGTCTTGAAACATAGTACTCTTCATCATCAATATGCCCTTTCAAGGATACCCTTATGGAAGGAATCTCGACCTCAATAGGAAAGATGGCCTCAAAACCAAATACTAAGGAATATGGAGTGGCACCAGTGGGAGTACAAATGCTTGTGTGATAATCCCATAAGGTTGGATTAAGTTGTAAATGCCAATCATGACTAGCATCATTGACAATATTTTTGAGGATTTTGATTGTTTTATTAGATGCCTCAGTTTGGCTGTTACCTTTTTGGTAACATGGGGTGGAAAAATGGTGTTGGCTATGGAACTCTTCACAAAGATGATGGACTTCTTTTTTCTTGAATGGACAGCCATTTTATATGATTATAGATTGAGGGACACCATACCGACAAATGATATAGTTCAAAATAAACTTGGAAATCTATGTGCCAGTAATGTAGGTCATGGGAATAGCCTCAATACACTTGGTAAAATACTCGGTGGTAGTAATAATGAACTTATGGTGTTGGAGGACGTGGGATGTATCTTACCTATGAGATCGAGTTCCCATTGGGAAAAATTCCATGGTGATGTTATCGGATGGAGCTCTTGTGCTAGTGCATGTATCAAGTCTTTGTGTACCTAACATTGATGATATTTCTTGCCAAAGATAAATGAGTCTTTTTCCATGGTAAGCAATAGTAACCTAGTCTCATAATCTTCTTATCTAAGGTAGGACCATTAGAATGGGATCCACATATACCCTCATGTACCCCACACAAGGTTGCTTATGCTTCTTCAGTATCGATACATCTCAATAGGGTATTGTCTAGGGCACGTTTATGTAGGGAGTCTTCGATGATGGTGTACTTGGTTGATTTATAGAGAAATGTCCTACATTGGTTTTTGGAAAGGTTTGGGGGTATGATCTCGACATGGAGGTAGTCATAGATGTATTTATACCATGGAGAATTGGGGCCAACAATCTCACATAGGATCTCTAAATCTAGGATGTCATAGGAAGGGACCAAAAGTTGTTCTACCAAAACCTCGAATTTAGGCATGTTGTTAGGTATTTCCAACAGTGAAGCAATAGTTTCCATGGCATCTGCTTCCCTATTTAGAGCATGAGGTACTTGATGAAATTCCACCTTGTCAAAATATTCTTTGAAACTATTTGTCATGCATTTGTAGGGAGCAAGATTTTCATTCTTAGTTTCATAGTCATCATTTACCTATTGGATTACCAGTTGAGAATCCCCATAAACCTATAGGTTCTAGATATTCCATTTGATTTCCATGCATAATCCTATCACAAGAACCTCATATTTTGCTATGTTATTTGTACATGGGAAATAAATCATGAATGACTTAGGAATAGAGTCACCTTGTGGTGTGATAAACAATATACCAGCCCCTGAGCCATGATTTGTGTGGGAACCATCAAAGTATAGCTTCCATGTTGTGTCTATGTCAATGGTGAATATAAATTCATCAAAAAAAATTGCAATTAAAGGGTGATCTGCTTGTATTGGTGCATCGGCCAACTGATCAGCAATGACTTGTCCTTTGATACCTTTTCTCTCTATGTACTAGATATCATACTCATTGAGTACCATTACCCATTTAGCCATTCGTCCTGTTAATTTTGCATTGCTTAGGAGATATTTCAAAGGATCTATCTTTGCAACCAACATTGTTTGGTAGTTTAGCATGTAGTGCCTAAGTTTCTAAGTAGAAAATACTATTGCAAGACAAGCACATTCAATAGTATTGTAATTGAGCTTGTAACCTACCAAAGTGCAACTAATATAATACACTGCCCTTTCATGACCCTCATTGTCATTTTGTGCAAGCAATGCTCCTAGTGTTGAAGAGGTTGCTAAAACGTAGAGAATCAATGGTCTTCCTTCAACAGGTGGCATTAAGTCTAGTGGTGTGAGTAGGTAATCCTTGATTAGTTGAAAAGCCTCTTGGCACTTACCTGTTCATACAAAGGGTAATCCTTTTTTGAGTAGATATTGAAAGGGATGTGTTTTTTTGGCTAACTACATTATGAATCTTTTGATGGATTGTAGTCTCCCTTGTAGTGTCCTTAGTTGACTGAGATTAGCTAGTGGAGGCATGTCTATTATTGCTTTCACTTTGGTTGGATCCACTTAAATGCCTCGTTTAGAAATGATATATCCTAGAATCTTTCCTAATTTAATGCCAAACACACATTTCTTTGGATTTAGCCTCACTTTATACTCTTCTAGCCTTTGAAAAATCTTGTCTAAAACCTATAAATGATCAACTCTTGTCAATTATTTAGCTATCAAATCATCGATGTAGTCCTCCATGAGAGTTTGCATAAGGTCATAAAAAATAGTTGTCATATAGCTCGTTGATAGGTTGCTCCAGCATTTTTTAGTCCAAAGGGCATGACATTCCAGCAATAAGTTCCCCATGGACAAGTGAAAGTTGTCTTAGGTTGGTCTTCAATTGCAATTATGATCTGGTTATATCTTGAAAATCCATCCACAGGGGATAACATCTCATATCATGTTGTTAAGTCAACAATCATGTTAATGTTTGGTAGAGGAAAGTCATCTTTAGGACATGCTTTATTTATATCGTTGAAATCTATATAGATGAAGATGCCCCTTGTTGGTTTTGTGACTAGTACAACATTATAAATCCATTCTACATAGTCAATTGATCTAGTGAAGCCAACGTCCAGCAGTTTCTTTAGTTCAGCTTTGACTAGTAAAGCAATCTGTGGGTTCATTTTCCTCAATTTTTGCTTCACTGCTTTAGCACCTAGTTGTAGTGGCAGATGATGTAATACAAGTTTAAGATCCAGTCTAGGCATGTCAGCATATGACCATGTAAATTTGATCTATCTTTTTGCAAAGAAGTTGTGAAATTTTGGTTGGTCTATTTCTGTCAATGATGCTGCAAAGTAGACTAGCCAGGGATTCTCTTTAGTGCCTATGTTGATTTCCATAGATTCTTCAACTAGCATAGGTGAATTTTCTTGAGCAACAGGGAGAATGTTCAAACCTCCATCCTTAGGTGCCTCAGAGAGGTTTTTTCCTTTGGATGTATCCTTATTTTTTTCTTTTTCATTGTCCAAAGGTGCCTTTTGGTTTTCACCTAGTGACTCATCATTTTTATTTTTATCATTTTTTTTCTTATTTTTGCAATTGGAGGGTTGAATAGATTCCCCAAAATATGCCATGTTATCCAAGTCTATGGTAAACCTAGCCTTATGATCACCACTAGGTATGCCTTCTCGTAGTCCTAGGAACTCAACAATTGCTTCGTCATTCTCAAAAATTTCTAAGACAGGTGTGTCTTGTTGGTCCCAATCGATGAGTTGGGGATATACTAAGGGCATGCCATCATCAAAGTTATCAAATTTCAGAGGGTTCAAGGTAAAAGTTGAGTTTTTCATATAGTCACAAAAGTTTCTTACCAATTCCTCTTTGTTCTTTTGCTTGGACCTAGGTGGATTCTGAGGTGGGCCTAATGCCAAGGTGTGGTTATCTGAAGTGGATTTCTCAAGTTCCCAAGAGGTAGGATCAAGAGATTCCCAATAGTAATGTTTAAACCATTCCTCTTTTGTCAAAGTCTTTGGTGGATAGGAATTCAATGGATTTGGGGAGGATTTTAGCATTTGGTCAAGTTCTCCAAATAGTTTATCAATGTCGATAATGAATGTAGAGGATAGGGAATCCCACTCATATTTGTTAGAGTCAAGGGAATCATAGTAGGGTTGGTCAGATGGTTCATTGGATATCTCAATATCTTCATAAACACTTACTTCCTCGAGTAAAGGTGATGTGGCATTAGGAATGCCAATCTATAGTGGTTGAAACCCAAGCCCTAGGCCTTTTGGCATTTAGAAACAATAATTGGTTCCATTCTGATGTAAGCCTAAGCCACTATGTCCATTATATCCTTTTCTCCACATTATGGTAAAACCTTTTCCATATTGTTTTGTAGGTAGCTGAGTAAGTGGAGGAGGTTCTTCATTGTCTTTTTTATATAGCTAGGAGGTCACATAATCTTTGTTTATGGATTCTTTACTTCATTCTTCCCATTTTGTGAAAGTTGTCATTGGAGGAATGTGTATGGTGGCCACTGATTGTCTCCTATGTACTATTGGTAAACCATATGATTTAGGAGGAACCAGATGGCTAACACAATAAGATGTCTTCATACAATATTTTCCACAACCCTTGTCTTGGATCTTGACCTTAGGAGTGGAAGGTAATGATGGTGAAGTGGATGTTTTGGTAAGGTTGGATGGATCGACATAGTGGGATGAATTGGATGATGAATCTTCTTGGTTTACAAGCACCTAGAATTAGGTATATCTCGTAGATTAGTACAATATTGAAATGGATCTAGGTCACCATCTATTGTTATCTCAGTGTCATTATAGGGGAATTTTAGACATTAATGGTAGGTAGAAGAGACTACCTTCATAGCATGAATCCAAGGTTTTCTTAGCAGAAGGTTATATGGGAGGGTGAGATCCAAGACTTGGAAATTTGTCTCCATAACTATAGGACCAATTCTAATAGGAAGTGTTAAAACCCCCTTTGATTTCCGTTCTTCATCATCATATAAGCCTTAATGACAATGCTTTTGGTGGTGTCCACACATGCCTCTGAGAAGCCTAATGCCTTAACCAATTTTAACATACAAAGATTCAACCCTGCTCCTCCATCTACCAAGACTCATCTAACTTTCATTTTATGAGCAAGGACCTCTAGGTGCAAAGGGTCATTATGATTTTTCTTTTTGGTTGCATAGTCTTGTTTGAAGAAGGTAGCATGATGATTATTGGTCAAGTAGCCTACCTTTTCCTAGAAATGATTGACATCAAGATCGTTATGGACATTCATTCTTTGTAAAGCCTTATCTAGGATAGGTTGATGATCAGGGGAGATACGCAACAGTTCTAAGATAGAGATTTGGGCTGGAATCTTCCCCAACTAGTCAAGTAAGTTATACTGCAGCTTGGAAATCTGTGGTGTTTGGTGTGATGGAGGGCCTTGGATAGTGATCTTGGTTTGGAGAGTGTTGACAACACACTCAAGAGTTTCATTGGTGGCTTGGATATGATTTATGATGGCACCACTATAATCATGCTTAACATTAGCGTAGTTGGCTGAAGTATTGTTCTTGAAACTAGGGGCTTTTCCTTCCCCATGGTCATGTAGTGGATCAGAAAATACCTTATGATCAATATTTGAAGACGTCAGTTTCTATCCACCAACTTCAATAGTTTTGTTCTTGACAAAGTCTTTTATGATGTTTTTCAGTTGTCAAAAATTTTGTAGGCTATGTCCTTTAGTCTGATGGAAGTCACAGAAGGTATTATCATCCCACCAAAATGGTTTGAATTGCCCTGGATCGTATTGTCTTGGCTCTCAAAGTGGCATGAGATTGTGTTGCAACAATTGTTTAAAGATCGATTCAATGGTTTCCCCTAAGGGAGTGAACTCGCGTTTTGGAAATCTCCTCTGTTGTTGTGGCCATTGGGTATTTTGGGTAGTGTTGGGGGTTTTATTAATGGTGTTGAGTGTGTTGGTAGAGGGGTTATTTCCTCTAAGTATGATGATCAGTCCTACTTGTAAAGTTTTAGCATTAACTACCCCATCATTGGTAATGTTTTTGTTTTGAGACCAAAACTTGTTTTTGTCATTGGGGGCATTTTGCACATTTGGATTTATGTTGGGTGTCTTGAGTTCTCCTTTGTCAATAAGACTTTTTTCTAGTATTAGGCCCTTTTCCACTAGTTATGCAAAGGATGTGTAATAATGTACTCTCAAGTCACTTCTCAATTTTGAGTTGAGGTTTTCTTAGAATATAGTGACTTTCTATTTTTCAAGTATCTCTGCAGGACATCGACTAGCAATACTTCTCCATCTCTTGAAGAAGGAAATAAATTTTTTTCCTTTGCCTTGTGTAGTGTGACACAAGGTTGATATGTTGATCTAATGATCGATGTTAAAAGAGAAGTGTTCAATTAATTTTTTGGCCAGTTCACCCCAAGATTGTATGCCATATTGGAGACCCAAAAACCATTCCAATGCAATTCCAATAAGACTTCTCAGAAAGACTCTCATAAGATAGGTGGGGTCGTACATGACATCTATGCACATCGTGGAAAATTATCTTATGTGCTTGATTGGATTATGCTTTCCATTGTACTTGGGAAAGTTTGGTATAACATACCCATGTGGGAAAGGTGTCATGTATAATGATTTGTCGAAGGGAAATGGGCATAAATCCTTTTCTGAAAAGGTTCTCTTGCTAGACACTACTATGTTATCCATCTATGTTTGAAGGGTGTACATTTGTGTCTGCAGAACGTCAACTTGAGTTAATGATGTGTCAGTTGGATTATTTGGGTCTATGTACGTGTTTTGGAATCCAATGTTTTGTGATGGGTTTTGGTTAAGTGTCAAAATGTAAAGTGGATTTTGATTTGGAATGTTAATGAATGGGTTTT
This sequence comes from Sequoia sempervirens, assembly GCA_007258455.2. NCBI lineage: Eukaryota > Viridiplantae > Streptophyta > Pinopsida > Cupressales > Cupressaceae > Sequoia > Sequoia sempervirens. The sequence continues at coordinate 834,719,072 of VDFB02281492.1, forward strand.
GATTTAGAATCTGTGTGAAATAATTTTTATTTGGGATTTTTGAAAATGGATTTTGATTTCGAATTTGTGAAGTGATGGGTTGGTTTCCATATTGAAAGGTGGGTATGTTTCCTATCTATGAGACCCTAATATGTGGTATAGTACAAGCGACATTGATTCTTGGTATAGTTGTTGTCCATGCAATAGTGCTAGTGACATTGACACTTGGTATAGGAGCTGACGTTTTAGATCTTTTGTTCCCAACAAGAGGACCGAATGGATTGGAAGATGACACCCTAATGGTGAAATTTAGACCTTGTGTCGAGCTAGGCATACCAAATTGAGATGTGTACATTGTTGAGGCACTCTGTGTAGGTCCTCCAGATGGTATAGCAGTAGTCACTTGAGGTATAGTGGCACTAGTATTAGTAGTGTTTATTCCTTGAGTAGATGTAGTTTGTAAGGTACAAATGTCGAATCTAGGAGGTAATTTGGCACCTTCTGCTAGAAACTTAGCTAAGTATTATTGAGGATCATTTGATAGATAGTCATCTACAAAGGAAGAAAACTCAAGGTCATGTGCAACATCTATGTCTTCCACTACAATGCATCCTTGTGTGTCTCTAGTAACAAACTTTTCTAAAAAAGTCTTGTGAGGTCTCGATGATGTCCCTAAAAAAGGGGTTTGAGAATGAATTGATGAAATCATTTGGATCAGCCATCTTTTATTTTTCTTTCCTTTTAGATCTTGTATCAACCATGTAAGGTAAGCTCAAAGTGCAAGTGATGCAAAAACTAAGTCTATGGATAATATGAATCTAATCTGTGTTTTTGGGATTTTCTTGCAAATAAGGAATGAATAAGATGATGCTATCCTAGGATGACAATGTCTAAATATGAAAAAATCTAAGTGATTAGTTTTGGAAGATTCTAAAAGAGGTTACCTACTAGCTAAAGCTTAACCCAGGTTTCAATTTTAGTTTTGACTAGGAACCTTCATAGGACTAGGACCAAAAGATAAGGTGAGCTCCCAAACTAGACTAATGAGTTGGAAGGACTCACGTGTAGGACAAAAAGATATGATGACTAGGTTTAATGAAAACATTTGTTGAAGCAAGGGTTCATCCAAAGCATGAAAGGTTCCTATCTTAAGATCTACAAATGATGATCTCTCTAAAGGAAATAAAGACTCCTAAGATGAAAGTAAGATCAACAATTAGGATGTCGATCGTTATGATTGAATGATACCTAAAGAATGCAATCATGCAAATTTTGAGAAAATTTTCTAGTTTTTGTCCAAGAGTCGGTGTAAAAGAATAAATTAGATACTGGTATGACTACTTAATCTCAATCTATGATAGTGAATTCTAGTTTTTTGGTAATCAGGAAAAATGTGTTTCAAGATAACAGATGCGTCATTGAATTTAACAGTTGCGGGGTGAATTTTTAGATACATTTTACTACTAAATTCAATCTCAAGTATCAGACACATGTAGTTCTATATCAAGTAGATGTGACTCACTATATCAGTTGCGACTCAAGATTGATCGGTTGTAGTTTTCAAACTCATATAGTGTATTGGTAAAATATAGCTTGGTTCTGTGACAAGGCATATGCATCGTTCCAGACTGCAGATGTGACTCACCTATTCAGATGCATCAGATTAAGTTTCAATTAAGGGTTTTCTAGTAATAGAGGTAATTCAAATTTGTGACTTGGGATATCATATGCAATGTTTTGTTAAGAAGATGTGACTGATTCTAACAAATGCAACTCATTAATAAGCAAATGCAACTCAGTTTCTGGTAAATGACAAATTGGACTAAGTTTTGACAGATGTGATAGACTAGTAAACAGATGTGACTCTAAGTAACAATTTCATTTTTTGGGTGAACAAGTGCAACTCTATTTGACGATTGCGACTTTCTAGTGAACAAATGCATTTTTTCATAAACTATAGGTTTTGATTCACTATTTCTAATCAATTTTTTTGAAAATAACAAACACTTAGAAAACATAGTATTTTAGACATGAACAATAATTAAATCAGGCAATTACAATCCTAAGGATGGAATGTGATTGTATCTTACTGAATTCTCACTTGGGTTTCCCTAGCTACGCTTATTTAGAGTGGATAATTAGAAGCTTGACCTCACTGGAACACCTCCATGACACCCACTTCTCCAAGGCATCTAAGCTTCAATACCCATGAAACTCCCATGGCATACTTCTCATCTCTACAAAGAACTATATGGATGTGAGACAGCTTCAGAGGTCCGACCTCCTGCACCAATAGATAGAAGGATTTGGGTTTCTAAAAAAAATGGTGTCTAGTAAGGGAGTCTATGAATAGAGAGCTCATTTGAAATAGCCTGAGATTGGGAGGGTCTCTCCCGCTCTCATCACCATTGAGTCTTGGAAAACTGAGGGTCTCACGACTTGGCTTCGAATGACACTAGCCACTCCTTGGGGTACAACTTTCATTCTCCCCCCTTTGATATAGCATGCTAGGAAACATGCTCAAGGTCAAATCCTAAGGTGATGAAATCCCTAGGGAAGCCTCTCTTAAAAAAGAAAAGGATCAATGTGTACGTACACACTAATTTGTTAATACAAAGTGTGCAAGTGCACAAAACATGATAGACAGAGTTTTTTTAAGCACTAAAGTAAATACTATCTAATCTACTCAGACACTCTTGTTTCAAAATAGTCTTTGAAAAATGTCCTGCAAAATAAATTCATCAGTAGTTTCAAATTAGTCTTCATCGATCGTCCTGCAAGAAGGGTTTTGAAAACTTGTCTTCTATGCTATGTTCTACAAACACTATGTTAACTCCTTAAAACACACGTTGCAAACCAAAAATTAGTCGTAAATGAAGAACACAATAAAAAGTTTAAACTCATATTTCAAACTCAAAAACTATACTAAACAGATGTGTCACAAAAGGTAGCATATGCGTTGTGGGTTTTCATTAGTCAATTGCATCATGAAAAACTATGGATGTGGTTCAAATACTCAGATACATCGTATTATTCATCATATGTGGCTTGTAATGTCAATTGCATCATTTTTTGCATTAGACTGTACAATACCTGGAAAAAATGAATAAAACTTCTACGGATTTGTGAAGAGCATGTATTCATGTAAGGTTCACCAATGTAACATCATGAAATAGGAAAGATTAAATCAATTCAAAGAAGTAAACTCTAATGTAAATTAAAGCTAAACAACAAAGCACAAAGGAAAGCATAAATGAAAAGATCTCAACAAGCATCAATATAGTTCCATGAATAACCTCTATTGTCCTTCTCCATTTCATCATGATATATTTTTTCCTTCTGATTTTCAATATGTGTGAAAGTATAGCCTTGATAGATGTGATAATAGTACAGTATCGAAGATTATAAAACAAGTGTTCCAAAAGTCATGATATTTTGGGAGAGGTAACAATGATAAAGATAAAGCCAATTTATAAAAAATAGGGTTTTTGAATAATAGGCTCGGATTGAAAGATAGAAGGATGATTCAGATTAAAAGATTCAACATGCATTGAGATTAGCATTAGTAGTGATGTGATTGATAAAACCTAAAAGGTAGAGATCAAGATTAAATAATGATTTAACCTTTAGTTGAAAGTATTCAAAAATTAGAAGAATTATGATTACATGTAAAGATAAAGATTAGCATGAAAGAAATGGTTTGTTCGAATGCACGCATGAGTTAATTAATTAAATAAATTTATTTAATTAATATAAGTCTACATGCATAAGAATTAAAACTAGATAATTGACTTGTTAAGACAGAGAATTTCTTTGTCAGAGACAATCAAACATTAAATCAAGAGATGACTGACTGATTTAAATAGATCTCGAGTTGAGTGGTGAATGAATAATTAGATAACTTAAACAATTATATAAATATAGAAGAATATATCCAAAATTAGCTTTTATGAATTAAATAATTATTTGATTCAACATTCATCATTTAAGGATTAAATTGACTGAAGAAAAGATTAATGAATAATTAAATTATTTAAATTATTTATTTAGTTATAGTCGAAGGTGTGATAAAGATAAATTAAATAATAATTTATTTAATTTTAGAAAGAGGATAATGTTAATTAGTGACATAATTAAATAAAGAACATTTATTTAATTAATCAAGACTGAATAAAGATAATATGAATTAATTAAATAATTAAATTTATTTAATTAATAGAGGAATAAATGTTAGAATGACTTAATTAAATAATTAAAAGTTATTTAATTAATAGATGAGAAAGGACTTTATAAAATAATTAAATAATTAACATTATTTAATCATGACTATGAAAATACGAATTACAAAGAAATTGAAGTTGCGGGCTTAGACCAAATTTTAGTGTCCACACTAGTAATGAAGGAAAACATGAAAACATCCAACAATATCGCATAACATATGAACACCAAGATTTTTACATGGAAAACCAAAAATGGGAAAAACCACAGTGAGGATTAGCTCACAATATATTGTAATTGGTTATAGTATATTACAAAAGTGCTCATAGTAGGTAGATTCATTGTCCAAGTGGACTCACTTCCCACTGAGAAATAAAAGAGATAGAAGAGATCATGGGTCACAACTAGATTTGAATAGTTACAATTGCATCTATCATATGCATGAAATATAGTTCCAATGAAACTTAGAATACAAACTCAAAACTCTTCATACTAATCTGAAATATCACTTTGCTATGCTATACATTCACTCTATATTTGCACAATTCATATCAACTTACTCTTATCACATGTCAGCACTGTCAAAATATCAAAAATGATCCTTCTTATATATCCACTTCATCTACAACACTAATTAGGTCAACCTAATTAGATGTAATATACAAAATGTAACTTGTTGGCTTAAGATCCATACACACGTGTGCTTCACACCAAGATTCAAACCTCATATCAATTTGAAATAGGTTGGCATGGACCCAAAATGAGACTCACATAATAGATCAAAATATATTCAACCTTTGCAACACATCCAACTCATAAGGTCAGCATTGATAATGACCTAATTACAAAATTTTCCAACTATATATCCACATTTGTACACGTGGACCTTTGAACACTATGCAAACTGGAATGCATAATCAACTGACACCTATCAACATCTCCACAACTCTACAAAGTCATATTCCAATCCATGGAGAAGTGTGTATTCACCAAAGCATATGCACTAGATTGAAAAATGTCTATAACTGTCAGGCCGAACATATATTACTCATGTTCTCCAAAACTAGAAACCAAAACAAAATGAAACTCTAGAATTAGGTTCCTCTATCAACCAACAAAATTATGTTAGAAGTGTAGAGCAAGATCTTTATTAGCAGACTGATGCATACCCAAATACTGGATCCCTTGTACACAAAATCACTTGTATTGACACAGTTTAGTCAACTTCCATAATAATTGTCTTCACCAAATCAAACCTTCTTACAAAATTGTCTTTCCTATTATCCTCAAACATATTCAAGCCATCCAAACTGGTTTGCACAAGGGTCTTCATATCGAGATACAGTGTTGACATCAATGACAACACTACAATGCATAACTATTCAATTTATGCTCATCCCACATGCTCTGGTTGCCAACAAATGCATCAATGCCATATGCTTATTCTTCCAACAAATTGTATGCCATTAACATATCTAACCCAATCCACAATCACAAGTCCCCAAAAATATAATATCCTACATACAAAATAATATCATAATGCTCCTCAACATCACAATACAATAAGAATATCTAACAAAGGATACATATACAACCTATAATTCCCATTGGATGACAATAAACCTTCAAAATACAAACACTAAAAAAAGCTTTTACAACAATAGCATGGAAATAACAACTATATTAAATGACAAATATCCTTCAAACACTATGTTATATAAATAAAATTTAGTCCCACTTTTGGTAGCATGCAAAGCCACAAAAGTAATGCTTAACACACACTGAACCTAGTGCTCAACCCTTATTTAAAAATCTATTTTTTTACTATCATTGACACCAAAATCCAAGAGAACATAGAGCCATTCAAAAACACACATAGTAAAAAAAATTATTTGCAACAATGACATGGAGAAAATAACTATATAAAATGATAGCAAACCTTCAAACCCTCACCATGCAAAACCCCAAACTTGCCTTGCAAACCTTCCACAGCTCTTACATCATGAGAAAACATTTTTTTGGTCTAGACTAACCATGCCTCTTGCACAAAACAAAACAAAAAAAGGGTTACAAATAGACACATGAAAACCTCTCTCAAACAAAGTTGAATGACACACTCAAACAAAAAATAATCACATATACATATTGACACAATCTTATAGCTTGAAGAAAATGTGTCTTCTTCTCAACACACACTCACAATAAATTATTTTCAACAATAAAATGGAAAGAACTTTTTTATAAAATGGAAATAAACCTTCAAACCTTCACCATGCAAAGCCCCAAACTTGCCTTCCAAACCAACCATGACTCCTACATCATTAGAAAACAAGATTTGCACTCCAAAACAGCCATATCTCTTGAAAAGAAAATATACAACCATAAATAGACAAAAGAAAACCTCTTTGAATAGAGCTAAATAGCATAGACTCAAACAAAAATTAAAGACAAATACATATCGGTACAATTGCAGAGCTTGAAGAAAATGCTTCTACTCACAATTCTAGTCTCCTATGTGTCATTTGAGCCTCCTATGTGCCTTCACATTTTGTATTTACCTTTACCAAAATAGTGCAAACTACAACAAATATGACATGAAGGTAAACTAAAACAAAAGCAATTTCATAAGCTAGTCACATGGCATTTATTTGATGAGATGGTTGTCAAGTTATGGACAATATGCATACATATAAATATTAGAAAATAGTTTTATTTTTTCTACATGGTGTTTGATTTCTCCACCTTATTGCTTTTTTTCTTGGTTAAAAACTAAAATAAAAAATAAAGAAAATAAACCAAAAAAACATTAATCTATATAAACATTAAAAAATAGTCTACACACCAATCAACATATCACAAACCAACTATATTTGAAAATAAAAATTTAAAAAACATTCACTTTAAAAATATGATTAATTTTCCATTTACATAAACTCCCATACAAATTAATAAAAATATATATATCCAATAGATTCCTGCCTCTAATTAAAAACATACTGGTCAATTTTTTATCAAAATACCATGTACTTTGCAAAGCGAAACAACGAAGCGTCGGAGAAATTGGAAAAGTTCTGAAAAACCAAAACAATCTAAGAATAAGAAAAATGGCATGAAATCTGATATAAAGAAGTCAATCGGTACCGACTTGGATCTAAGGAGAGCTTTTGAATTCCCGAACAATTTGGCCGCAAGCTTTGGACATTGGAAAGCGAGGTTGACGCAGGTTAAACAGGTCGATATGCTTTCTTATTAGCAGATGGACTGAAGTGTTTGCATCAGTATCTATGGGCGCCGATAAGTTTTTGTGGTTCTAAGAGTTTCACTATATAAACAGAAGTCAACCTTCAAGATGGTCATGGTTTTGCTGATACTTTCAGGAATTTTGCTTAGTAGTTTTTGGAATGTTATTTAGGGTTTTCTTTTGACAGTGTGGATAATGTTTAGAGTTGGGAGGATTTCTTCATACGTACAAAGAATTTTTCTTTTTAATTTTGCCTTCAGCAAATTTCCCTACTTTTCTGTTTTGGGGCACAAACTTGAGCTTATTCAGTTCCTAACGCTTTATTTGTTTTTAATAAATATTATTTTTTGGAAACTTTGAGGCTGGAGGAGGGCTTCATAGGGACACTTTAAAATATAATATGAGAATTTGTCTTTTTGAACTTATTCTTTCATCGAATTTTAAGTTCGGCCTAATTTGTGCCTATCTGCATTTGTAGGCCTCACCATTTAATATAGAAAACTTGTATGCATTTACAGATTATTTTCAATCTTCTTTATTGATTCAACACAACATAAATACTATATAAACTGTCTTTGAATCTATCTGCATGCACATTATTGCGCTGGTGTTTTCTCACTGTAACAAGAGTAATGCTGAACGAAACAAAACTCTTAATTTTATTTCATTCATTGATGATTTCTGCACTTTTTTATTAACTTAGTCTCCCATCTAACGATATGCCCCTGGTTCACTTTTTTATGAAAAGTTGAAGCTGCAGAAGTCAGTGCTTCTAATTGCAAGCTGTAAATGTTCAGTAGCTAATAAAATGGAGTATAAGCATTTCTGAATAGGGGATATTTAAAGGTTAACAAATAGGGGATATCATGATATCCACTCTAAAGAAGTGCAGTTAAAAAATTAGTCTCTTACCTTTTCAAAAAAATTAGAAACTATGTTAAATAAATACTTTTGATTTTAATGTTGGAACTATTGTTGCATTCATTCATTCTTGCTGTTTAATTTTATTATTAAATTATAGAGTTTAATGTTTTCTTTTGAGGTGATTTTAGCTTAGATGTCAAATTTAAGGGGTATATTTTTGTCAAATTCACTTTCGGATTTTCACTTGCCCTTCTCTGTTGGTGTTATGCCACATGCTTAAAATTAGATGTGGTAGCTTATCCAGTACAATATATCACATTTTACATGTTGAAGCATGTAACATATCTCTTAGAGATTTGAACATAGATCTCAATTATGAAAGCCCTAACAATTGATAGTGTTCCATGAGAACACATTCCTTGGATCTGACATGTCTCTTAAGAAGAGATGCCCACCTTTTTGTTCTAAGGACTTCCTAACATTCCCTAGCCATCCTTGGACTTCATGGCATCCCTTGGCCATCTTAGAATAGGAAAAGAGAGGAAGAGGAGCAGTTTTCGAGATATCAATCAGATAATGACTCCATTTTCTGAGCTTGTTGCTCAATGTACTTAAGCAAACATATTTTTTTTGGCCTCTCTCAATATAAAAGCATATTTTTGAGATCTCTCAATATAAATCATGTTTCATATTTTGTCTATTACTAACAGTCTAATTACTAAGAGTCTATCAGATGGATTATGGAATAATTAGTAAGTGGATTATGGAATAATTAGTAAGTGAATTATTATTGTACTTATTTTTTGTAACTTCGGCTTCCTTTGACTTGTTTATGCTACTTTTTAGATATTTTTGATTTTTTGTATTTTAAGATTCAAATATTAATTTTGTATATTATTTTAATAGTCATCCCCTTGACATTCCCCCTTCCATCCCCAAAACTTTGACAATTTACCATTTAAGATCCTCCCATTTGAATATTTTTAATTATTTATTATTTTTTGTAGGTTTAATATATCACCTTGTATGGTGACCCTCGGCTTAGATGCCCTGACTAAGGGTTATGTCTTACATCAAATTCTCCAGAACTTGCACCGGGTCTCATCCATTTCAGTGCACCATATCTTGAATTGGATGTTGAATTAATCATTCAACTTTTTTACATTTTTAAGCATTGAACACGTCTTGTGGGGATTTGAACATGAGGGTCACCATTATGAAAGCCCTGAAGATTTGACCATTTGAGCTCATCCCATTTGACAATTAACTATTACTTTTTAAATATACAATTTTACTGTATTTTTATTACATTTGTTATATTTTTTAATAAATCATAATTTTTCCATATTTGTTGTTCACTGTATTTAATGCTCTCTGCAAAAGTTGTTACCTTGTTCATATCTAAGGGTTTCTCTGTGTGTCTGTAGGGATCAGTTAAGGCTTTACAAGAGAAAGAGGCGTGAGATGCCATTTACAAGCATAAACAACATTGAAAATTAAAATACTAAAATTTTCATAGTTCATATTGAGTTTTTACAAATATTTTTCTGGATTTGACTACGTAGATTTAAACATTGAAAATGTGTAATTGATATTTATTATAAGAATGAGTTGTATGAGCAATTGTTGAACGCAGAGGAGGTGGTCTTGAATATATACAAATAGGCTGAGAGTGAGTCAGAAATGGCTAGTCATATTGTTCATTACGAGAACAATGAGGTGCATTAGGAAGTGGTCAACATCCTACAAGAATACCCTGCAAAATGTATATTATTCATGATCATGATGACAATAGCAAAGAGCTGCATGGAGAAATGGTTAAAATAGTCCAAGAGGCCTCTCAAATATGCCTGGAAGAAATTGAGATGCAAAGGCCTTCTGCATGCTTACAATACAGTTTACGTAAAACTTGAGGCAAGGATTCATAAAGTTTCTTAAGCTTACAGCTACTCTATTCAAACTTCTTTACAAGGAAGAATAGGAATTGATGGTTTTTGGTATAACTTATCACACGTTTGATTCCTGCTGATCATGATATTGACACCATATGTATATGTTGGAAATTATAATCTTGAGCAGCCAATGGCAGGTGCATTAATTACACTGTCAGTAGAAATCAATTTGGATTTCTTTCCCCCCTGTCGTGCTTGACTTTCTTGCTGTCCAGTAAGTACTTTCTGGCAGCAATTTATTATTGGTAGGTAAGTTCAAATTTTGAGCGCCAGTTTTTGTGTATTGGCTGAAAAGCCAAAAGTAAGAATTGAATGATTGATTATTCTGTGTAAGAGACAGAACAGAAAGAAAAAAGTTCAGCAGAACACAGAACAGAAGGAATGTTCAGGAGCAACTGAATAGAGAAGTTCAGGAGCATCTGCCACAGCAGAAGAGAGTCGGTGAGTCTTGCGCTTGTGCGCCGGAAGTGATCCCACACGGAGCAGCAGCACAGAAGCGCCAGTGCGCTGGAAAACGCACAGTTTCAGTAGTATAGTTGTACAGAGCTTTTGCTCTGAATATTTTATATGTAAACAGTTTTTATTACTGTAATCTTTTTCTCAATGAAATAGAATGTTGCAAATATTTATGTCTCCATCTTTGTCTGTCTCCTATTGAAACACTTCCGCTGTGCATGTTTTCATTCTTTGCCTGGCATAGGAGTTTTGAGTTATTTTTTCTGACATGGTATCAGAGCCCATAGGTTTACTGGGTAGTCAGTTTTAAAGCCTTAGATTTGTCCTAGGTGTGCAGAAACAGAATCTTGGTTTCTGGGTATTTGTGAAAGCCTTAGATCTTATCTGGGTAGTTTTAGTTTCCCCCATTTTAGCAAAATGGCTGGAGGAGACAATAGGAGTTGGCAGCAGCCACCTATTTTTGATGGTAGAAATTATGATGTTTGGGCAAAGAAAATGAAAACAATTTTTATTGCAAATGATTTATGGGAACTTGTTGTAAATGGGTTCACAGATGTTGTTGACCCAACTGCATTTACAGCTTTGAGCAATGCTCAAAAGAACCAGCTGAAGGAGACACGGAAGAATGATGCAAAAGCCCTTAGTCTGATTGAGGCAGCCTTGACAGAGGCTATTTTTCTCCGAATAGCAGCAGCTAGTTATGCAAAAGAAGCATGGGAAACACTTCAAACCACCTACAAAGGATCTGAGAAAGTCAGATCAGTCAAACTCCAGCTGCAACGGAGAGAGTTTGAGACCATGCAGATGAAGGACAGCGAGTCCATTATAGATTTTCACACAAGGGCAGCCACTTTGATTAACCAGCTGAGGATAAGTGGTGAAACCTTGGAAGAACAGAAGATTGTGGAGAAGATATTGAGAAGCCTTCCCACAAAGTTTGATCCGGTGGTGATTGTCATTGAAGAGGCAAAAGATCTCACAACTTTGTCAGTTGATGAGCTAATGGGCTCTTTGCAAACCCATGAGCAGCGCCTAAATAGGTCTGCAACCTCCTCCCAAGAGCAAGCTTTCAATACTCAGTCGAATGCAAGAGGAAGGGGGAGAGGTAGAAAAGGTTCCAGACGTGGTAGAGGAAATTCTAGACGTGGAAATGATGGTGATGAAAGCTCAGCCCGAGCAAGCAGTCATGAGGGGGCGACCAGCTCTCAAGGAGGAAAAAAGAACAGCAGTTCTTATCAGAAAAAAGATAAAAGAAATGTGCAGTGCTACAACTGTCAAAGGTATGGTCACTATGCAAGTGATTGCAGACAAAAACGTGACCAAGGGAGTCAGAATGCACATGTTGCTGACTCAAATGTGGCTGGAAATGAAAGACAGTCACAAGTCTTCATTGCTTGTAACCTTGCAGAACAGAGCAGCGCTGAAGTTTGGTACTTGGACAGCGGCTGCAGCAACCACATGAGTGGTAACAAAGACTTGTTTGCCTCCATTGATAGCAGCGTGAAGTCTGAAATAAAAATGGGCAACAATGAGATGGTTCCAGTTATGGGCAAAGGCATGGTATGCCTACAAACCAAGCATGGTGATGAAAGACAAATATATGATGTCTTCTATGCCCCAGGTTTGAAACATAACCTCTTGAGCATTGGACAGATGGTCCAAAATGGGTATAGAGTGCTGATGGAGAAAGGGGAATGCATCATCTATGATAAAGATGGAAGCAAAAGAGTTATGGCAGCGGTTCAAATGACACAGAACCGAATGTTTCCTCTCAAGATGCAAATCTCAGCACAGTCAAAAGGTCTGCAGCAATCAGCCTTCAAAGCAGCCATTCAAGATATCTCCAAGCTATGGCACCTCAGGTATGGACACTTAGGTTACTCTGGTTTGAGTCTTTTGTCCAAGAAAAATATGATAGATGGTTTGCCAAAAATTGTAGAGCCTAATATTAGATGTGAAGCTTGCATTTTGGGCAAGCAACATAGGCAGCCTTTTAATTCAGGCAACTCTACAAGGGCTAGAGCACCATTGGAGTTGGTGCATACTGACTTGGTAGGCCCTATGCAAAATCTGTCTTTTGGCAAAAGCAGATTTTTTATGACCTTTATAGATGATTACAGCCGTAGGACATGGGTCTATTTTTTGCAGCATAAGTCTGAAGCATTTGATAAGTTTTTGTTATTTAAGGCCCAGGCTGAAAAGGAGAGTGGACACTTTATTAAGGTCCTAAGGTCAGATCGTGGAGGAGAGTATACCTCCAATCAATTTGTAAATTTCTGCAGGAAAAATGGCATCAAGAAGGAGCTCACAGCCAGTTATACTCCGCAGCAAAATGGAGTGGCTGAAAGAAAAAATAGAACCATTGTGGAGATGGCAAGGAGCATGATGAAAGCAAAGGGACTCCCTATTGAATATTGGGGAGAGGCTGTAGCAACAGCTGTTTATCTGATAAATAGGAGTCCAACAAAGGCAGTCCATGATAAAATCCCTCAAGAGGCATGGACAAAACAAAAATGGTCAGTTGAGCATTTGAAAGTGTTTGGGTGTGTAGCCTATGCACACGTGCCTAAAGAAAATAGGCAGAAATTGGATGACAAGGGTGAAAAGTGTATTTTCACGGGCTACTGTACAGAGTCCAAAGCCTATCGGCTATATAATCCGGTCACCAAGAAGATAATCATCAGTAGGGACGTGGAGTTCCTAGAAAGTGAGTCATGGGATGGAAAAGTTGACAGCAATACTGATATTTCTGTCTCCATACCCCTTAAGGATGAAGAAGCTGCAGAGCGCAGATGCGCCGGAAACCTACAGGAAGCTGACAGTTCAGAAAATAGCAGCAGTAGCTCCGGAAATTCTCAGCAGAGAAGATGCTCCGGAAACTTCCAGCAGGGAAGATGCTCCGGAAACTTTCAACAAGGAAAGGAAACTCCGGAAACTTCCAGCAAGGAAGATGCGCCAGAAACTTTCAACAGGAAAGTTGCTCCGGAAACCTACAGCAGCAGACTTCTTCATCAGGCCAGCAGCCAAGCAGCTCCAGAAATTCAGACCCCACTCTCGCCTCCCTAGTGCCAAGAAAGACTAAGAGTCTAAGGGAGATCTACCAAGGTGAAAGGTATGATGAAGCTTTTAATGAGAGTGTAAATTTCGCATTATTTTCTCATAGTGATCCTATTTATTTTGAGGAGGCTGTAAAAGAACAGAAATGGTGTGAAGCCATGGATGAGGAGATAGATGCAATAGAAAGAAACAAAACATGGGAGCTCACTGATTTACCCAAAGGGAAATCAGTTATTGGTGTCAAATGGGTCTACAAGACCAAATGTAATGCCGAAGGAAGAATAGAAAGGCATAAGGCAAGATTAGTTGTCAAGGGGTACAAACAGCAGTTTGGGAGAGATTATGATGAGACTTTTTCCCCTGTTGCAAGGATGGAGACCGTGCGGGCAGTCATTGCAATTGCAGCCCAGCACATGTGGAAGGTTTATCAAATGGATGTGAAGTCCGCCTTTCTCAATGGAGTCTTAAAAGAAGAGGTATATGTGGAGCAGCCCTTTGGATATGAAGTTCCAGGTAAAGAACACAAGGTATATAGGCTGAAGAAAGCTCTTTATGGGCTGAAACAAGCTCCACGGGCATGGTACAGCAGGATTGACTCATACTTGATGAGCAATGGCTTTAGCAAAAGCGATGGTGAGCCCACTCTTTACATCAAGGCAGCAAATGGTAAGGTTTTAATTGTTGTCTTGTATGTAGATGATTTAGTATTTACTGGGGATGATGATTTTCTCATTGCTGATTTTAAAAATGCCATGAAAAGAGAGTTTGAAATGACAGATTTAGGACTCTTAAGATATTTTCTAGGCATAGAGGTCCAACAATTGGATAATGGCATCTTTATTTCACAATCAAGTTATGCCAAACAAATCTTGGAAAGATTTAGGATGTTGGACAGCAAAGCAGCCCCAACCCCAATAGCTACAGGTCTGAAGTTGAGTAAAGAGGACAACAGCAATAATGTTAACCCAACCCTCTATAAGAGCATGGTTGGAAGCCTCATGTACTTGACAGCTACGAGACCAGATTTAATGTATGCGGTAAGCCTGATTTCTAGGTTCATGGAGCAACCTAAGGACACACACTGGCAAGCAGGTAAAAGGATTCTCAGGTATGTCAATGGCACAAAAAACTATGGCATAATGTATACCGCTTCTAATGAGTTTCAGCTAGTTGGGTACACTGACAGTGATTGGGCAGGAAATGTGGATGATAGAAAGAGCACATCCGGGTATGTTTTTCACTTGGGTTCAGGAGCAGTTTCTTGGGCTTCCAAGAAACAACCGATTGTTGCTTTATCCACAGCAGAAGCAGAATACATAGCAGCGAATGCAGCAGCATGCCAAGCTGTGTGGCTAAGAAGGATCTTAGCAGATTTGAGAGAAGAACAAGAGGATGGAACAGTAATTTTCTGTGACAATGTTTCATCAATTGCCTTGACCAAAAATCCTGTGTTTCATGGAAGAAGCAAACATATTGAAATCAGGTATCATTTTATTAGAGAATTGGTTGAGAATAATGAAATTAAAATGGAATTTTGTAGGTCAGAGCAGCAGCTCTCAGATATTTTTACAAAGGGTTTGTCAAAAGAACCTTTTGAGCGCCTAAGATATAGGCTAGGTGTGCAGGAATGTGCCAGAACTTCAGTTTTGGAAAACACAGAGAAGCGCAGGTGCGCCGGAACTTCAGCAGACAGTTCTAGAATGCAGATCAAAGGAAAACAGGTTTGCGCCGGAAACTTTACGCCGGTGCTCCAGAACTTTTGTGGCAATGCGCCGGAAGTTTCACATAGTGTTGAAGAACAGGTTTGCGCCGGAAAATTTGCGCCGGTGCTCCGGAACTTTTGTGGCGACGCGCCGGAAGTTTCGCAGAGTATTGAAGAGCAGGAACTTTTGTGCCAAACACTTTGCTCCGGAAGTTGCTCCGGAAGCATTGCGCCGGAAGTTTCCAAATAATGATGAAGAGCAGAAAGACTCAAGATTAAGGGGGAGTGTTGGAAATTATAATCTTGAGCAGCCAATGGCAGGTGCATTAATTGCACTGTCAGTAGAAATCAATTTGGATTTCTTTCCCCCCTGCCGTGCTTGACTTTCTTGCTGTCCAGTAAGTACTTTCTGGCAGCAATTTATTATTGGTAGGTAAGTTCAAATTTTGAGCGCCAGTTTTTGTGTATTGGCTGAAAAGCCTAAAGTAAGAATTGAATGATTGATTATTCTGTGTAAGAGATAAAACAGAAAGAAAAAAGTTCAGCAGAACATAGAACAGAAGGAATGTTCAGGAGCAACTGAACAGAGAAGTTCAGGAGCATCTATCGTAGCAGAAGAGAGTCAGTGAGTCTTGCGCCCGTGCGCCGGAAGTGATCCCACACGGAGCAGCAGCACAGAAGCGCCAGTGCGCTGGAAAACGCACAGTTTCAGTAGTATAGTTGTACAGAGCTTTTGCTCTGAATATTTTATATGTAAACAGTTTTTATTACTGTAATCTTTTTCTCAGTGAAATAGAATGTTGCAAATATTTATGTCTCCATCTTTGTCTGTCTCTTTCTATTGAAACACTTCCGCTGTGCATGTTTTCATTCTTTGCCTGGCATAGGAGTTTTGAGTTTTTTCTGATAGTATACCTATTCCAATTGGAAACACCCACGCCCACGTTAAAATCTAGTATAAGTTTCTGCCCAGTTGTCAACATCTTACTGAATAAAACCTAGTTTTATGATCTCATGAACTAAACTGCACTTATCATCCTCCTCACCTACAATTAACCCCGCCACATGGTTTTCTATGGTTCTTACTGACATTTTCTAGTGGCTATATATTCTTGAATACTGCCAAAGAAATTCTGGACTTTGGAACCAAAATGATAAAGACAGTTTCAACTATAGAGACCGAAACAATATATATGATTTGAACTTTAGGTTTGTCTGGTATCAATTAAGCAAATTCTTAACCTTCTAACATAGAGCAAAAGAAGAAATTCAGATGAAAATTAAGTCTTGACATTTTGTTGGAGCCGTCTTTAGGATATTCTGAATTAAGACTCTACTTTTTGGTTTCTGTATTTAGAAAAGGTTTGAAACCAGGATCTCAGGATTTTTGGCATTCAGTGATATGTGCCTGCAGAGTTATGATGGAAGAATAAACATTTTAATACAAGAGAAGAGTAGTGAGTGTTGATGCAGGGTACGAGAGAAATGATGTTAAAATTTGATTCCGTGCTCTCTTACTTAGTGAGGCATAAATAGGTTTACAAAGATGAAGTATAGTAGTTGCAAACTGCCTCTGAACTGAGCGTGCATAGACACCTCAACTAGTCTTTGTCTTATTCAAAGTTAGTGAACTGTACATAGTCAGAGACATTTCACTTAATCTGAGATATAGTTTGGGAACCATACATGTGCGTGGATGCCTTATTCAATGTAACTGAGATGCTTTACAAACACTTAATTCAGTCTAGATGACATGTAAACTAAGATGATCTTGTCTGGTAGGCCAAGTGTACAAGGTAGAATTTACAATGTGGAGGTGTTTAAGAGGGGGAAGTAATCATTTAGTAGTCTCATTAGACCTAGTTTGGCAACAATGTTGATAAAAGTTGTAATGCCCCGCCATGCAACCCTAGAGGAAGTTGCAATTCACCACTTAAACATACCAATTTTTTTTTTTAAAGTACAAGTAACATGTAAGGTGAATACATATTGCCAACAACCTCTAAGGCCACGAGACAAAGATTACTTAAAAACCCAACAACAAATAACATTAACATAAACTAAAACATTATTCACTTAAGGAAATGAGACAACATACATTCCATACAATAAAAATTACAACAAGGCTTTAAAATACCTCAAGATTCCAATTAACATTTAAACAACAAGATTACATCACTCATTCCCTGAATGAGGCAATTCCATCCAAATGATTACATATTACAAATTCCATCTCGATAACAACTGAGGGGTAAAAGAATAAGGATCAGCTGAAAAGAACGAAGACAGAGAAGCGACATCAACCAACGAGCTCTCCAACTGGAATTCACGAACACACGAACATGAAGAACCAACGGAAAGATGCACGCCACCCGACCACGTGGAACCCAAAGGCCCCACTCCCTCCGTGCTAGGAGATAGTAACAAGGATTTCCTAGACAAGACTATCTACCTCTAAACACATGATAACACATACACTGAACTGAAACAAGGACAAAACCCACATCACTTAACACCATGGTTACAATGCTTCCAGAGAACAATGATCATGTACTTCGCACAATAACTGATTAACTGTCGACATAGGAAGAGTGTTATACATAAATTGCCATGAGTTACCCTAGCTCAACTTTCCTAGGCTACCGGACCCCCATCTTGGGTTACCCTGGCTTGCCTCTACTGGCGCCGAACCCTCATGCAAAACTATGTGTCTCATCTCATCTCGAGCCTTATCATTCACTTGCTTCATGAGAGAGGCATTCATTATCTTATTAGTTTGAAAGATCCCCATTAATTCATTTAAATTATCACTTAGTTAAACTCTAGGTGAGTTACCCTGGCGCCCCTTTGTGTGCCAGACCCCCACCAAGAGCCACTCTCCTATCGACAACACAACCACAAAAGAAACTAGATCACACGACCTCTCCAAACCAAGGAGGAAACAGAACAAGGAAACTCACTCCAACACTGGAGAAAAACAACGTACAAAACCCACTCCAAACATTGGAGGAAACCAAAAACAGAAACCCACTCCTAACATTGGAGGTACAAATCACATTACCCTCTCCTATACCCAAGGAGGCACAAATCCCCGTTCGTGTAAACCGGGTGATCCACATGGTATAATTATGCACATTTTCCACGACACACCAAAAGTTGACTTTCATAAAGACAACCCACAACAAGATACAACTCCCTTATCTGGAGACTTACATGATCAACCAGAAATGACTTAAAGTCAACAATCATATAATCACCCGTTCTCTACATGCCCAAAAATGTAATTTTGACAAACAAAATTTCTCATAATACAGAAACCACAGTACAAAACAAAGGCTGACTCACGTATAACCACCCATACCAATAAATGAACCCATATCAGGAAGATTCACAAAACATTTACTCTCATTCCACAACATCGAAGGCGAACAATTAACACTGAAAATATTTCAGACAAATAAGTAAGCTAATATTCGGATTTACTAAATCCATTCAAACACCGATATCATGACTTGCATTTTTTTCCAATCAATTGATCCCATTTCTTTTCACGACATTGAAATATTTAAAGAACAGATCATTTACACTACATTTCATAACCATATTCATAATCAAAACACTTTAATAATGCAGCTATCTGGTTAAAATTTAAATCAACCGTTCTTTCTAAATTTCACGATCACATACAAAAGATAAATCACTTGATTAATAAATCATTTAAGTTAACTAATAAGCTCATCCTTTAACCTCAGTTCCGCAATCATAAAAATCACATGGTCGTTAGAAGTTCTAGTTTGACCTTAAAATTATTTAAATATACCCAATAAATAATATTTTATTTGCAATGAAATAATTTATAACACTTTAAATTTAAATTCCCATTGAATAAAGTATATCAAATAAAATAATATTTTATTTTCTAATTATTTCATACTTTTAAATCCTCATGATTAATCATAAAATATATTTTGATCTTCTACTAAAATTCCTTAAATTTCATATATATTAAAATATATTAAATTTTATATAATATATACAATATAAATTATTATATATATAATATACAAAATATAATATAAATTATATATATACACAAGTTAGGTTAAATAAAAATAACCAACATTTAACAAAACGAAATTGTATTTATTTTTATTATTTTTTTTGTTTTATTTTAAAAACACAAAGGGCCGAAGCCCTGGCACGCAGGCCCCCGCCGCCATGGCGGCGGAGCCTGTGTGCTCCACACACAGAGCCCCGCCCACCGGCCGGGCAGCGGAGCCTGTGCGCTAAGCACACAATGCCCGCCCCCCGCGGGCAGCGGAGACTGTGTGTGGAGAGCACACAGTGCCCGCCTCCCCACGAGGCGGCGGCCGCGGTGGCAGCGGCGGTGGGGTGGGGTTTGACCTCCCACCTCACCCAAAATAAAATAAAAAAATTAATATTATTTTCCTGCGTTTTTTCAAAACGTAAAACAGAGATTTCTGGGTTTACCCAACATTTAAAATTTTCTTAAAATAACAAATATATATTTGAATATATATTTGTGGGTATCACCCCATTTTGAAATAAAAGGTTGAATTCACAAATCTACATACTCAAATCATGATTTCATACACAAATAGCAACAATAATCCAAACCCAATTCAAGAAAATAAAACTTATTTCAAAACAAGGAAATGGGTTTTCACAAATCTAGTTTAATCATTGAGCTTTCTTGGATTTTCTTTCTATTTTCAAATCCATTACAATTGTGCAAATTGAAAAGCTTTTCCATGAATTTTATTGAATCTAAAACTATATCTTCAATCATTCAAAATGAGCAAGAAGATGGAGGGAGGAAAGATAGAACCTTATGTTTTCTCCAAACTTGGCAAGCTTCCTCCATGGAGATTTTTCCAAGCACTCCTTCAACTCCACCAAAACCAAGAATCCATGGAGAGAGATTGAAAGAAAAACCCTAAAATAAAAATATATCCTTTTTTTTCTTCCAAACTCCCCAAATTCACATTCAAATTCCACTTTTAATTCAAAATTCAATTCTAACTCAATATCAAATTAAATTGAACTCAAATTCAAATCAAAATTTAATTCAAATTCCAATTTCAATTTCAAACACAAATATCTTTTACCAAAATAGTCAACTATTTCAGAAAATATCTTTTCTACCCCAAAGTCTTTGCATAAGAAAACATTTGAATTTTTTAATAACTTTAAACAATTTTCTAATTCCAATTTGAATTCATTGTATTTTAGCACTTTATATTCAACAAAAGAATTAAATCTTTTACACTTTTAATTCATAGGGATAATCTAATTAATTCACATTATTAATAAAATAAATCTAATTCAAAATTAGATTATTTTATTAATTCAATTAAATTAATTAATTAATCACTAATTTTCCAACATCTCAATAAGACAAAACATTCATCATTTATAATTTCCAAAAGCTATTTAATCACTTTTAGCTTGCCACTAAACACATTTAATCATTAATTAGACTACGCAAGTCATTTAATAAACTTTAAACTTGAGATTAAATAAACACTCAAGGGGAACTGACCAAGTTAAAACAACTGACCCCGACGACAACCCAACACCACGCTATGACTAGGGTGACGACTTGGTTCGGAAAACCTAGCTACTATCTCCCAATTAATTTCCGTTGGTCAATGGACACGCTCAGACCTGGAAACCAGGTGGAGTCGATGTCATGTACCTGCCAACCTGCAACAAAGAGCATGTCGAACGTGCATATATACATAATCTGATCAGACACAACGTGAAGAGGAAATCTCAGAATCGTAGGGCACTCGCAAGCGAGTGATACAACCCCGTCCCCTTCACCAATACAATATCACTAACTGACAAAGCTAACATTATTAACATAATCAAAGCATAAAGCATCATTAATTCACATGTTAACATGATTGAAGCATAACATAGGAAAACATTGCCTGATTAACAGAGTACAAAAAGGAGGGGTGTTACAAAAGCGATGTTTGGTAGTGGATTGAATGAGTAATATGGTAGCTGCTATTTGTCCACTTAAACATGTTAATGTTGTTGTCATTCCCTATCTGTAAGTTAAATAAGCTCGTTGAGTTGCATTTGAGTAACAACCAAATCAAAGAATTCAGAATTGCCATATTTGTTTGGAAGTATACGGAACCTGACGAAACTCAACTTGAAGCAGAATCCTTTTTTAATTCCACCAATTCAGAATGTTGAACAGGATGTGGACAATGTAAGGTTTGTTGGATGGGGAACAAAAATATTACCTCTGGCGCCAGTAACAACCAAACATTGATTGGGTATTGTGGAGTACTGTGGAAGGTTTTCTGGAGTTCATTTTATGCATTTTTCAAAGCCCATTTTACAAGTTTATGTGTTGTTTAAAGTTCAGAAATTTTGCTAAACTTTTCCCAATTCTCGTGTCCAAGTCAAATTTAAGGCCTTTCAAGTTTTTGCTACACAAGAGGACTGTCCACATTTGATTTTATAATTCTGGTTTTAAGTTGAAGTCGATGCAATTTGTTAGGGTCTGTAGCGCCCTGTCATTTCTAGATATTGATTTTGTTGTGTTTGGAGATAATGAACAAATTAATGTCTTGTTAATTTGAATTGTAGTACTATTAAGGCCTACTTGATGTGATACTATGTTTAAGTGATAACATAAGCCACTTTTAAAAGATACACAACCGAAACAAGCAGGGTCCTGCTAAGAATAGCTACTAGGTCTGGTTGAAACTGTACTGAATTTCTGTCTGAGCTTGTCTGACTTGATTGGGAAATTTTTAATTCAAAATGAATTTCTTTAGAAAACTCAAAATAAAAATTAGAATATGTGATTAGGAAGGCAAAATATGCTAGCAAAATAAAATCCAAACAGCGATTCCTGTAGGTTGTTCTAATAGTTACAAAAATCACTTATGGAGAAGAGTGGAAAAACTAAAAGCAAGAATAAAACAACAGGCGTAATCCTACCGTGTTTAGGAATGGACAGCTTGCCCTGTGGGATCTGTGATATCCTTTTCGAAATCCATGCAATTACGATGCTTAGTACATCAAATTGACATTTTTTAAAAAGGTACATTTTTTTTAATTGAAGTATATAGTTTACAAAATAGATTCTATAGGAAAGGCATTGAGAAAAACCAAACTACCAGTCATAATCTAGTCAACAGAACATATCTTTCAAAATCAACTATAGACGAGTTATCTTTGATAAATATATACCAAATAAAAATAAATAAACTTGCCCACTCAAAGCCCAAAAATCGGGGTAGTCTTCTCTATTAAGAGTCTCTTGAACACACCTCTCACACATATCATCATCCCCTTCAAATGAGATTCCAAAGCCTTCTGAGCCTAAACTGCCTCCTTGTAATCTGAACCCACCCCCTGTTAAGAGCTCCATCCTCATTCCTCACCCTTTGTGTTTCCTTGCAAGCCTTTGATTCTATGGAATTGATCAACATTCTGAACTACAGGGGCAATGAATTGAGTACAAGGCAAACTTTCAGAATGTCTAGATCTGTCACAATCCAGGAGCGGAAATGCCAAAATATTGTTTTGTCCTCCATTACAAGATGAAGATGTATATGAATGGAATTCAAATTCAATTTGGTTACCAGAAGACCTGCCAATTTCTTGGACTTTATACCGTTTTCCTGGCTCCACCTTTCTTAAAAGATCACTCACAACATTTTCACAAGAAACTTGAAGCACACGAGATGACTTTCCCACCTGACAATCAACCCCAGCAAATGCTTTTGTTTTGCCATCTATATCCAAATGTCTTCTCTTACGCCTATGCAGCACTAACTCCTCACCTTGAATGAAAGATCCTCATCTCATGCTTTGCAGGGATTGAAAGAATATAACAGGTCTAAACTTTTTAAATATTCAAAAAATATAAATAAAAATAGCAGGTCTATTAAGATCCAGAAAATAATACATGGTCAGGTGGCCTGAAAAAGCACATACATCTAAGAAGACTGCAAATTAATTATTATTGTAAGAAAGGGGCAAACCAAAATCAGTTAAACCCAAATCACGAGGACTTAGTACTAGGAAAAATAGTCCTGTGACGGAAGGGTACCTCAAGCAAACACAGAGCAGATAAAAAGAAATCATTCACCTGACCTCAAATTTGTGGCTGGCCTTGATATGCTTCATTACAGAGGCTGCAATCTTCTCCAATAGCTTTCTACGATCCCTAAAATAGAAGCATTTTAAGTTACAGCCAAAAGTACATAATAAAAATAAATGTGAACATGGGAAGAAAATCATTATTAAAGAAGTAGGGCTTGAGGAAAATTACAGGAATTTTACCATTCAAATTTAAAGCCGAACCTATACGAAACCCTGTGGAGTGTGGCTCTCCATTTCTCAATGGACTCACTGTCAACTTTTTGAGGGAGTTTGTGGAAAGCTTTGGAATACAATCCAGCTCCATCTTGACTTTTCATCCGCAAGTCACTAGGTTGAACTCCACAAAAGACAGGGATAATGGGAGCCCCACTTTCCTCCATTAAACAAAGCTCACTCAAACACCAATCAGATTCTGCATAATTTTCTGAAAAAATGGCTATGTGAACAGATGCTGTGCTAGCTTGGTGGATTCTGTGGGGAATAGCATCTCCTTCTTCCATTTCTTTATTGTCAAGGAAAACCTAAAGCTTTTTGTTTCGTGGTTTGAAGTAGACAGGACTGGCAAGCGTATCCTTCACGTCCTTTCCCCTATGATTTATAAATACATCGTATTTAGTATCCGATCTTGTCTTTGAGGGGCAAACTGTAGATCTTTTTAATTTGGAAAAAGGAATCTTTCAGGTCTCAGATGAAGTGCCCTTGATATCTTCAACATCAGGCAAAGGTTCTTCACAATATATCATGGTAAGTAGTGATTAAATTTGCAGAATGACCTGAAATTTCATATGATTTCAGTTTACTGAAATTAAATTATAACACTTCGAATGAAAATTTGTTTAACGTTAGCTCATCCTTCACACTAAGGGAAATGAAATTATGGCCTTTCATTTTAATAAAATCAATAACTCCAGAAAACTCTTAAGGGAAAAACTAAACTAATTACAACTCCTTAACACTCTAATGAAAACTTCTTTGTAGCAATGGAGGCATAGGCACATTGATGGAGCTATGTTTTTTCTGGTTGACCGTACAACTCTATCCTACAAGTTTTGCATTATTTCAAACAACATTACAGTGAAAGATTGAGAAACAAAAAAAGCTAGTATAGTTTAAAATGTTAATTAGAAATTAACGATTTATACGGTTTTTTTATTATTTGTATTCGGAGTTGATTTTGATCACTCTGTGGTTAAATTCTATAAATAATTAATTTCATTATTGAGATTCCCGCAATAATGGGGCTGGGTCAGATAGACCAAAACAACCTAAACTTCAATGAGAAGATTATCTCCCAGTATGATTCAACTTAATTTCAAGAACGAAAGTTAAAGCAACCCAGGTTTCGCCGGTGGCAGTACAGCCTTAAGAGATTGGCAAAAGGCAACAAGATATGGCATACGCACTTTGTCCTGCATTGACATTAACAATTTGGGAGCGAGGATCGTGCTTACTGAATTAAGGCTGACCAAAGATGGTGGTTTGGAAGAGCAATCATCGTTGAAC
The DNA here is from genome assembly GCA_007258455.2 of Sequoia sempervirens. Taxonomy (NCBI): domain Eukaryota; kingdom Viridiplantae; phylum Streptophyta; class Pinopsida; order Cupressales; family Cupressaceae; genus Sequoia; species Sequoia sempervirens. The sequence continues at coordinate 834,744,201 of VDFB02281492.1, forward strand.
AGGATTCACTGGTTCTAATCTCAGCAATGATCTGAAGGAACTGCAATGGATGGAAACTAGATGCCATTGTCAAAGTAGCACAATATATGGCCAACGACGTGAACAATATCAGACACCACAAAATACAGTAGCAGACTTAATATCATATAGAGTGGTAACACACTTAGGTCAAGGAATCTTGGATATGATCCGTTGGCTTTTTAGATCAGAATCTTCAGCCTTACTTTGCCCCGAAGTGAGAAACTCGGTCAAGGATTACTAGGAGGGATATGATGTCCTTGAGAAAAACGGGGAATCGTGAGCTGGGAGGGGATGCAGGTAGTCACTTATTGTATGCAACCATGGTCATTGTTTCTCTCTTGCTTTAATTTGCTTCATTTCTAAAATGACAAGGAGAGATAATGATGGAAACAGATTTAAGCACAAAATCAGACTGGAACACCTTACTTTATTATCAAAATGAAGATATTTTGTTGAAAAATCCATCTTTTGTTCTCGAGTGTTCTTGTTTTAACATGAATTTATAGACTGCTGGCATTAAGAGTTTGAAGAATTACAGAATGATAATGTAGTGACATTATCATCTTATCATATGGACCCATTCAGATCTCTGTCCATGCACATAATGTCTGAATTTAAAAAGAATTAGATGAATGAAAAAATATTTTTCCTTCTCAAATGAATGGGAGAAGAGTAGACAAGCTTGAAGAGTCGATTTCAGTTTTGACTGAGCAGCCTTTGTCCCGCCCCCGTTTTCTACAGACATTGGAAATTTGAGGGCAATATTCAAGAAGCTTTTTTGGTAATATTACCTATTTTTTATGTGAGACTGGTTAACTAAGATTCAGGTCGTCCAGTTAGTGATTTATTTTCTTCTTCAAGCCTATTGTTGTTTCCAGCACTGGCAAAATGCCAAATCGGTTGCTACAGTTAGGGCATGTTCCGTGGACGGCCTATTATTCACATTTATATGATTGGAATTTAAAATTTAAAATCTCTTTCTAAGAAAATGGAGCAGCTGTTTCTTTGGAAGAATACTCATATGGTGGGAATTGTCTATGCAGCTTTCAAAAGGACATCTTATCGTGTTTATAAATTACTTAAAAATAAAGATATAATGTATTCTTTATTTTTAATTAATTAATAAATATGGTCAAATGATCATTTTAAGGACTGTATAGACATTGGTGTTGGACACGAAAACTTTGAATTTGAATAATAGTAAAATTAACTCTAAAAATCGGAGCGGCCATTTTTTTCTAGTTATCCTTATTTCATCCTTAATTGTTACAATGAGATGCTAGTGTGGAGTGTAATGGAGTGAGGGCAATTAAGAAACAAATAAAATAATTTTAATGCAATATTCATTATAGGTGAGAGGGTCTATTAACTGTTCAAGTACCAATAGTTGTATACTTGTGGTGCATCTAACCTTTCAATTAATTCTTTTACAATAATCAATACATGAAAATTAAAAGTCTAGTAAACTATTTCACATGCAATAATACATGTTCAACTGTGCATATGTAGTTTACCATGTCCATGCAATTGCAATATAGGGAAGAGGGCCCAATAGTTGTCCACCCTAACTTCACACACCCTAAACTCTTAAAGTATACATTGGATTTCCAAAAAAAGGGGTTTTCTTCATCATGCAACTTAAGAGCTTAAAGCTATTGTTTCAAGTTTTGGGTACGATTAAGAATATTAGTTGGAGTTATGGAACTTTTTTGGTGATCGTAGCATAGTTATTGGGGTGTCTACATGTGGTTATTGTTCAAAACTTTAAAATGACTATTGTTGGACCTTTGTGCATGAATGACTTGTCTTGTAGTTGTCATAACTACCCAAAAGTTTAAACAATAGCTTAAAGCTTTTAACTTGCATATGAAACAAAAAAAAAATCATGAAAATTTGATGTATCATTTATGAGCTTAGGATGCATGAGCTTAGGGTGGGCGGCTACTAGACCCTCTCCATTTATTATGTAAAATAGTAGAGAACACTTTTTAAATAATTATATGATTAAATATGTAAATAATTTATTTGAAATTATTTTAGTATTTTTTTAAATAATTTTAAATAAATAAAATAAGTGTTAAGTAAATAAAATAAATTTTAAATAAATAATATTAGTTCTTTAAATAAAAATAAATTAAATAATGTAAAAAAAATCAATTGTTTTAAATTAAAAAAAATCTATAAATAAAATAATTCAAGATTGATATATTTGTGATGTGTTTAAAATAGATATATTTAAAACACCTACACTAGTATTTACTTTTTTTTTAGTGGATAATAATATCGAGAATAATATTTTATATAAATTTGATGATAAAAACCCCTAAACCAAAATTTAGTTTTGGTTCCACATGCTTTGGGCATAAATTTGATGGTTGTATGACTTTATTTAATTATTTGTCATTAAATATAATCAAAATTTCAAGAATATTATCATATGATAGAATAGATTTAGATACATCAAAATTTCCATGCAATTATTTTGATATGTATTTAATTTATATATAGTTTTGTTTATAATAAAATATGTCTTAGTATCTGAAAGACAAGTTTTAATAGACAATTGTCATAAGAAAATTGCTTGATAAGCAATGATGTTTATCAAATTTAGAGCCCCATGTCACAATTTCATCTAATTTAGTTTTAGCCATTTATTTGTTATAATGTTTTTATGGGGGATTAGCTTGTGCTTCTTATAAAGGTTACACAAATTTTGATATACTTTTTTAGATCGTGATTCTTTTTTAAAGTTGAAAATGAAAGAAATGTTGTTCTATTTGTTAACATTCTAGTTGATAAGTAGTAAATTTAAGGTTATAGTTATTTTTAATTTTTAATTATATTCTTTTAAATCAATAAAATGGTTTTAGGGCAGTTCATCTTTATTCTTTGTTGGATTATTAGGGTAATGTTTCATGTACTATATTTTTCATCTTTTATCAATTTCACCATTTTGCATTTTGTTCTATAATCACATCTTATATAAGGGGTTAAAGATGATGCCTCAACAACTCTAATAAATGCTCTCACGAAGATAGTCTTCTTCACTATACTACCATCCTTTTGTATATTCTTAGTGAGCCAGATGGATAGGGTAAATCTTTTCCTTGCTTTAGCTAATTCATATTATTGAGAAGATGATCAACAAGCTCAAATAACAAGAGGAACATAATTAAATACACAATGTCAATTCACCATTTCAAATAGTGAATAGTAAGGATTTGCAAGATATTGGATGGAGATTTAAGTTAGATGATTGTGATTCATATCATATTGTTCACTTTTTAGTTTTAAGCATAGTATAGTCTTTTAGACTTTGGAACATGTTCCCATGCCACTAGAGGTTTTAGTGATAGTCTCTACATTTTTTTTATTAGCAACTAATTTATAGACCTATTCTATTAAAGAAATTCTAAAAACCTAACTAAAGCTTCATTAGCTAGAAGTCCATATAATTGGACAAAAACATAGATTTCCTTTACCACCAACGAAAAACACCTCTGATTTTCTCCTTCCTCCTAATTACTTATGAACACAACAATGAAAATCACAATCTTATGTCCCTTTTCCTTATATTTTGGGTCCACTTCAACTTAACCTTGTCATAATCTCATTTCATTTTCATACATTTCAAGGGTCTCAACTTAATATTCAATCTCCATTATTCATCACCTTGGTTGAGATTTGTAGGTGCAAAGTTAACACAAGTTAGTTATGCATGTGTAGTTCTAACCCTAAATTTTTAAACTTTAAATTGGTCTCATGTTTCTCCCTACATACTAACCATTATGAGTTGATTTAAACTTTTTTGAATTATTTATATTGCATGTTATGATAGTATATTTAAGAACATGCTTAGTTCATTATCATCCTTTGATCTAGATCGAAGAGCATTCACATGAGAAAATCATAGAACTTCCTACTTACATCATCATCTTAGGTATACTATATGCTTGCTTACTATCTTGATATTTGTTCATCATTGTTAATTTGATCTACCTACATGTTTCACCAAAGGAAAATAAACCTTTGTCTAACAACTTTTCAAATGGTATCTTTCAAAACCACCTACCTTTAGACATAGGCACTAGGTGAGGTAAACTCCTAGTATTTTAATATTTTGTTAGATTAGATCCACAAACAACATTTAATTTTTTATACCAAATTTACTTCCGTAAACATCAAAAATTTAGATTTATAAAATTAAAAAAAAAATCTAGACAATTTTTAAATTCTACTATGATTTCTACATTAGATTTAGAACTACATACATATTTTTTTATTCTTTATAGTTATTCATATTAACATTTATTCTAATATCAATCATCAATTCCAACTCAAAAGTTCTAAACTCTTATTATTCAATTATTTATCCTAACTGAATAATGGTAAAGCCCTTAATTTCATTATAGTTATAAAGATTCGGAAAGCTAAAGACCTACTTAGTAAACGCCAAAAAGCCATATTCAAATTGCTAAGAACTCTATTAACTAGCACTTGCACCGGAGGGGGTGCAAGGGTTACGCCGATAGAAAAATATAGAGAAGTAAGAAGGGGAGAGACATGCAAATTATCATTAGCAAAGGTAACAATGTTTGACATTAGAAGATAGTAGTAGGTAAATATACAATGTGATTATACAATGTTTGAATCTCAGTAATAGATTGAGAACACGAATCATTACATTTTTTTTTTGAATAGATGGATATATTGCATGATGTTTGCTTCAATAGTGCTGTTGTTGTAGGAGTGTACATGGAATGTAGTGTTGGCTGCATGGAATAAACGGATTGCTCAATGGAAATGCAAGGTATGGAAAGGATGGCTAGGGGTGTTATTTGGAGTACGTGTGGGTATATGGAGAATACTTGTATAATGGTGGTGCAGTGAATGATTATGATCCATATCAAGAAATTTACCATAAGCAGGTGTAAGTTGTATATCGAATGTCAATCAAGATTAGGAGGATTCAGAATGTGGGGGGTGATGGGTAAACATGGATTTGGTATGTGGTACATGGATGAATTGATTTAATTTGGATAAGGTGGATGGAGTGTTGGATCTATTGTGGATGGAGTAAGATGCGTGTACCTCTTTTGCCACATGTAGCTGTTGTTTTTTTTTTGCAATCTCATTGAGATGTAGACATCTCGATTAGGGAGCCATTAGAGTCCTTATGATAAAGTGTTGTTATCAACGCATGGTTATTCTGAGATTTGGATATCATGGATGTCCCAACTTATGATGGTGTACATTAACGGTTGATGGTTTGGATTTTCTTTTTCCAAACTTGGGAGGCAAGCAATGGTAGGTGGATTTGGTGATTTTTTTTTTTTTTTGATGTGCATTCCATTGGACTTTATTTGATGGAAGTGCTTCCATTCTTGATTTTTTCTAGTTTCTTTTACTAAAGCTTTCTTGTGCACTATTGGACTTTATTTGATGGAAGAGCTTCCCTTTTTTTTTTTTTCCCCATAGTTTCTTTTACTGATGGAGATTGCTAGGGATGTTTTTGTGTTGTATTTTATGGTATCCATCTGCATATTATTTGTCAAATTTTTTTTAATTTATTTGTCCCTTTTTTTTTTTTGGTGGATGGGATGATGTGTGAATCATGGTTGAAGGTATGAAGTGTGGTAGCATTGATAGTAGCTTTATCATAAGGACTCTATAGTCTCCCAAATGTTGACTCTTTTTTTTTTTGTGGAATAGCTACATGTACATTTAGGAGTGAGCATCTCATAGGTGGATGGAACAGTAGGTGGTATATGTATATGGTTTATTGGATGTTTGGATTCTTGATGTTGATTTTGCGTGGTAGTGGTTGAAATATGCTTTGGTTCATGTTCTTGATATGGATCAATTTGGTAATATGGATTGTATGCAAAGGGGTTTGTTGTATTTTCATGGAGGGATGAGAAGTGGCTCAATATTGTATTGAATGTGATACAGTCTTTGTATGTCTTAAAAATGACCAATACTTTAGGAGGATTCGCCAGCTTGGAGCAACCAGTTGTAGGAGTATACAAAGTTGGAACATCCACTTGCATCTGATTGCAAATGCGCCAGCTTGGAGCAACCATTTGTAGGAGTATACGAAGCTAGAACATCCACCTGCATGTGATTGCAAATGCTTGGTAAGTATAGAAATAAGAGTTTCTATGTATATCAATATGGTAAGGTGAAGATAAAAAAAAAACAAATATAGCTTTCTTGAGGAACTGGGGTGTTAATGTATGTGTACCTGTACTCATCATAAAGAGAGAAGACGTAGTCGGAGCTCTTCTTTTTTCTTGATAATTGTGAATGGATTATTCTTCATTCGTGAGTATCGATCAAAGGTAAATGGTGGGTCGATCCTAAGTCCGTGTATTGATTTAACTCTAGATATAGCTGTAAAAGTTAATCCTTGTCTTTCTTTTTTGCCTATATCGATTGTTGCTCTTTCGATTGTCATTCCTTGGGATTTATGTATTGTAATCGCCCATGCACTGCAAAGTGGTAATTGCCTCTGAGCACCTAGTGATATGGGTGATATAGGAATAGTTTTGGGGCATGGATGCTCCAAGGTGGGCCATTGTAAGTATCAAATTTTACTACCACATATAATGGTAAATCTGGTGGTTTGGAGCTTTCCGTGTATACAATATCTACAACTTGTCCAAGAGAACCATTTACAAGGCCTGCTTGAGTCCATAGGTTTGTAGTTAGCATGATGCATTGGCCTTTACAGAGTAGGAGTTCATGGGGAAGCTTGTCAGCATCATTGTCGATCTTTGATGGTAGGGTTGTTTTTATTGCAATACTAAGTGCAATAGGAAGATTTAATAGCTGTATCATTTTTTTGTTGTGTGTTCCAACCAAGTCATTGGTCGGGAATAGGTGCATTGCTAGGTCGAAAGACTTGTTTTCTTTGTGTGATAACTCTTTGTTTGTGCGACGCATTAGTAGCTCCCAATCTTGTTCAGTCGGTTCTGCATTACGGATGTTTTGTAGAGTTCTTCGAAAGTCAATTTGAGCTTGTGTGTCTCCATGTTGTCGAAATATTTTTTCTAGTGTGATAACAATAGTGAATTGTTCCCAAAGGGCTTTCGCATCTGTGTGGGCGACATATATAGGTTTGTCCATTACAGGAGGTAGCTGTGCAAAGTCACCTACAAGAATGATAGATCTTCCACCAAAGCATAAGTGTTGTTGGTGGGGGAAAGCCTCGCGTAGCCTAGTATCGATTTTTAAGAATAATTTTGGGCCTAGAAAGCTTAGCTCATCAACTAGGAGGTATTTTATGTGTCTCATGCTATGTTGGAACATTGCAAGCGACTGACCCTTCAATGGATGCATTTCTTTGATTGGAATCTTCAAGGCAGAATGTATAGTTGAAGCATGTATGTTGAATGCTGCGATTCCTGTAGGAGCAACAACAAGGAGAGGGCTATGTTGTTGTGGCACTAAATTGGAAAGGGAGTGTTTAATGCAATGAATAAGATAGGATTTTCCTGTTCCTGTTGTGCCTTGTATGATCATATACAATGGTTTTTCTATTTCATAAGAATTGTAGTGGTCCATAACAAGTGTCAAAGCGAGTTGTTGTTTGGGAGAGAGTGGATATGGGAGGTTGCTAAACTCAAAGGGTGTTGGGCTATCATGTTGGTCCACCTTGTTTGTGCATATGAAATGCTCTGCAGTTTCATGTAACAGTTGAGGTATTGTATAGGCATTCCAGTTGTGGCAAGTGTCAAAGTCACGTCTTCCAAGCATATCGAGGGAATCACAATTCCTGCTAGTACCAAGACCCAATTGTGATAAGAACTCCCATTCATTCAATTGAATTGTATTGCCTATATTGTTTTGATATTCTAGCTCCTCTTCCTCTTCTTGACTTACTTGTTCATCAACTATACGGTCAACATGCCACACATAGTATTTGTGTAAATTCATCTCTTTCCAATTTGCAACAATTTTCTCTTTCTCAATACCAATGTCTACTTCAATGTTGTGAAAGTGCTTGTAAAGAAGTAGTTCACTCCAACAAAATGTTTCGAAATGTTCTGAATCCTCCTTTGGAATAGCAGTAAATCAAGGGAAGACACTAATAATTTCCTTATGTTTCCTTTCTTTCCACTTGTACTCTTTGCGAGTTGATGAGAATGAGAATGTTCGTACAGATTCAAGTAGTGATACTTTATCCATTTCAAGAGGACGTTGTGTATATTTATGGATGTAGGTCAGCTCCAATGCATTTTCATTTTGGTTTGTTTGGATTTGGTTGAAAACTTTTCTACCAACATTAAGCACCATAAAATCATGATTACAAACAACAAGGGGCAACTTTTGTAACATATGGCACGTTTCTTATGCACCTATATCATGATCAGCAATAATTTTGGACATGAATTTTCTGTATGTTGCAAGTGCCTTGTCTTGGGGTGCTTGCTTTTGACATATGCGTGTCAACATATCAAGGCAGCTCTCATATTTTCTTTCTGCCTTTGCGGCATATTTTGTAATGTACTTTAGAACTAGTGTTTTTGAAAGCACGGGCTGACAATCCATATTGGCCCTCCATATGGAAAGCATTGCTGGACTATGTATATTCAATCTATCATCATTACGTGCAGGGCAATAGGTTTTTTTCCCAGCTTTGTCACTGCACAATGAAGAGTTGGTACATTCAGGCCAGGGTGCACTATAGCGACATTCCATTTTGTTCCCTTTCTTGCGAAGGCAGGTTGATTCAGAACACTTGGTATGTCATTGGACATGATTAAGTAACTCTTCATAGTCAGTAAGTGTGTTTGTATCAAATATTTTGGGTGTTGTTAGTAAGCATGGATCGTCTTGTGAGGATCGATGGAATGTGTTGCTTCTATCTCCCAGATTTCGAGGATTCCAAGCACTGACATATCTATCAAAGAATGATTTTGCTATGTCGACATCTGTATGATTGCTCCAATTAAGAGTTTCCATGTTTGGTGCACCCTCAATCCAAAGGAAGCCATGTACATGTGCAGACCCTCGATGTTGCCACTCATATCTATACCAGTAGTTTGTTGCACAATATAGTTTCTCTAAGACTTCTTCACGAAACGCTGTGAATCTTTGATGCAAGTATAAGGATGTGGTATGTGGGTTCATAACAATGTTATCTATGCGATCTTTATTGTTTAGTGATGTTTGGGTTGCCCCCTTTGTAAATAGTTGATGTAAATCAGGCCATTTGGTGTCTGCAGCACTTAAGGTGAAGAATAGTGTTGGGGAGCCTATTTGGTTGATCATGTTTGACAATTCACCATGAGACTTATTCCAATATGCTCGTGTCCCTCTAAGGGATGATCTGTAATGCATCAGTTGTTCAGCTAGTTTAGTGTCAGGCAATGTTTGTATATGGAGGCGAAGGCTGTCTATGGTAGTTGGTATGCAGTCCTCAACATTTTTCTTGACAAAAATGGAGGCAACACCTTGGCTTCGGTGACGCATCAATAGATTCAAGACAAAATATCTAAACCTTGGGTGCCTTCCAAATCTATTATCATGGAACCTCATTAGGTGCAATACATATTCATGCATTTCAATTTGTCTATAGCGAGGTTGTAAATGTAATGCATTGCCATTGGGAAACAAAGAAGGAAAAGCCATGTCTAGAAGTCCTTCAGTATTGTATTCATTAACTGGTGATGACTCAAGTGTTGGCCAATCTATAATGGTGTGATTGTGATCTCTAACTTGCAATGTTTCTTTTATGATTTCTAGTTCATGACGTTTATTTGGTAGCCTAGCCATGAAGGATGAGGAGCAAGTGAATTCAGTGTCAGGTGAGTCTGCGTTAAATTTGGAAGCACTAATTGGAGCAACAATATTGTGATCATCAGCATTAATGTTATGAAGCATAGCAGAAATGTCTGTATTTGTATCAGGGAGCTCCTTAAGGGATGCAAAATCCACCTTGACATCTTTGTAATATGGGTCATTTGTGATTTTATATTTCAGTGCAGCCCACACACGATGCCTACTTACATAGCAGTCATAATGGTCACCTCTTGTATTGGTTCTTTGAACCACCAACACATCCAAGTTTTCTATTTTATGTGGCAAGTATTTTGCTATGGTGTTGATGTCCTGTGGGAAACAAATTGTGTGGCCACTATATTTGTATTGGCCTCCACGAGCATGTGTTACTTGTATTATTGGATTGACTCGTGCTATTAACATTTATTCAACTTGTGTGAGTGTTTGTAGCTCATACGGCTGTACTCCTGGGTCCATTAAATTAGTTGTCAAGAAACGATGTCTACCTGTCTCACGGAAGCATCTACAACAAACTAGACCAGTTTGTGTTGTGGTGGTACGGATTCCTGGGTAGCATTCATGGCAAATTGTGCAAGTTGGTAAGTTGGATAGTTTATCTAGTTTTGAATGAAATCTTTTTGAAGCATCTATAAAGTTTTGTTTAGAATACGGTAAGCTTGTGGATTGATTTTACCGTGTGTGGATTGTTTCATGTCTGCATGCTGACAAACCTATGTTGAAAGTGTGTTCATTTTGGGATACACATCCGCCTGGGTCAATGTTGTGTTGGTTTGATTGAAAGGAAGGTGGTGTATTGGCTTCTATTGCTTGTTTTCCTATGCGTTCGAAATGACGGCGAATGTTGATTTCTTCTTTATGTTGCATGTAGTAGTTATGAGTTCATTTACATGATTGTATGCTTTTAGGGGTAGAGGTCGCCATCTGTAAAGGAAATATGAACTATAATTATCAAATGAACAATTACAAATACATACAAAATTGAAGAAGGTAAACATTAATTTTGATGAGTTCTTCGATAACTATATTCTGTGAAAAGTTGTTGAGATACAATTGGTATGCTATATACATGAGTAATTTGGTAGAAGAAACATATCATAGTATTTTCATATTTTTTATAACATCAATATATTCAATATACATGTGATTTTGAAATTCCATGTATGGAATGAAAATTCTAGAAAGTATACTATATAAGGTGTTACAAAATTTCATATACATTATATGAGTGCTTGAGGTACATCTAAACACTAGCAATATGAGACATAGTAGTGATTTCACTCAACATGAGCAAATTCTCTGCAACAAAATCTAGTTTGTCGACCTTTGTGATTGTTGATTTGACTCGTCCTTGAGCAACACTTGAATCATAGGAATTTGTGATTGTGAAGATAAATTGCTTGAATAACACTCCTTTCACTATGGTTTCAGCTTCAATTTCTGTTCCAGAATTGAATTGTAGCATGTATAAATTATCTGCAGAGATTCCAAGGAGTTTGGTAGCTGGTTCTTCAAAAGCAACAACCCATAATATTCTTGTATGATCTGTGAGCTTTAGCTAGAGTATGTATCTATAGGTACATTTAGGAGTAGTAGCTTTGCACTTGGAACAATACCATGTCTGATCATCATTCTGGACAACTTTCTTTTTACATTGTCTTCCATCTAAGTCAAGGGGGCAAGATGGATAGCATAATGAATTTGTTTTTATGTATTGCACTGATGCTTTTAGAGTGCATTGGAAATTTTTTTTCACACTGGTAGTTTGCTCTTCAATATCAGCAATTGATTTCCTCATAAGCACGAGAGGTGCATCCAATGGTTGTGTATTCAATGGAGTGACATTAGCCCCATTCTGTTCAAACCATGATTTGAGTTGTTCGGCCTCCTCTATTCTTGGGTTTACAAATAGGTGGGTGCTTGCCAATGTGCTTATGACCTTGCCATTGTACTCAGTGACATGACCATTTTTTATTGCAAGTACGGACACATGTTTTAAGTGATAGCTCTCCTGCAGTTGCTTGCCTTCCTTTTCAGTTGTTGGACCCCATAAAGTAATATTAATGGTAGATGAAGAGGTATCTATCAATTTGATGCTCCTTCGAAGAACTTCAGTCCCATCCCTCCTCCTTATGGTTGAGCTTGGGTCCACACATATGACTATTCCAATAACATCGACAAGGATATTATTGTTCAATTCTAAAATGTCCTTAAAGGGTGTGAAGGAGAACTTATGTTTGGGAATTGCAAGGTCATCTTCTGAGTGAGAAATTTTGGATTCCTCGACTAAAAGAATTTCAAGTGGCTATTCAGTTTGTTGTACAACCTATTAGCTGACTTAATAGTCCCACCAGATATTGTATATACTTCTCCAAAATGTACATTCATGTAATGAAGGTTTGCAACTTCATTAAAGCATGTTATTCGTATTTCAGTGCACTCACAATCAACAATATCAAAAGAGAAGACCTGCCCTTGTCCCTTTGTGTGTTGAAGTGGTGCATCTATTTTTTCATGGTAACACGACCCTTTATAAGCCACCTTGTCTGAAATGGATTCAAATTTCTAATGGGCGTAATATTGGATGGGGAGTCTTTCTTTTGTAGGGAAGAGGCTAACCCAAACAGTGCCCTTTGAGTAGGTGGCTTTGTCACCATAGGAATGTTACTCATGCTTGTAGATGGAGTAGTTGAGTTTGTAGAAGTTACTTGCTGGACTTGCTCTTCAAACAGGTAGGCAGGTTCACCAATGATGTCATGTTGCAAACATGTGATTTCTAATTTGGAGATGACTATCCACCTATAAAGAGTAAACGAGTTAGTATTTTGAGTACAATTAAATGTGGTACAGCTGATAAAAATGATAGGCTGCATATTGGTAGTTGTGAATTTTGTAGATATGCATGCAAATAGCGTGGCTCACCTTGAATTGCAAAGAACAGGGCAACTGTATTCTATCAATTTGAGTATAGATCCTTTCTGGAGTTCTTTAGAAGCTATGCATTGGTTGTACTTTGATGGAAGTGTTGCCTTCTGCTTATGTACCCCATCAGAGAGATCCACTCTATATCGATCAACCAATTTGAGCGCATGGCCAAACGGTGCAATTTCTAATGCTTGTAGATGGGGTTGCAAGTTTAGGTTAGCATTATTCATCAGCTTGATTGCATCCTTAGTCAAGGAATATTTTGTTAGGAGAGGTGGTTGCGGTACTATAACATTGTTATCAAGGCTTATAAGCGTGGCTTGTACTTGTTGGGTTTGCTGTTCAAAGAGGTTGGGGGGCTTACCAATGATAACTTGCGGCCCACATATGATTTCTAATTCCTATATGACGATCCACCTATGAGTGTAAAATAAAGAAGTATTATGAATAGGATGATATGTAAAATAATGGAGTTCATGAAAGATAATCTAAAAGTTTTGATTTTGCATATTGTAGCAAATTACTAAAATATGATGGCTCGCCTTGAATTGCAAAGAACAGGGCAGCTATATTTAATGAGTTTAACTATAGAGCCCTTTTGTAGTTCTTCAAAATCTATGTGGTGGTTGTACTGTTTTGGAAGTGTAGCCTTCTGATTATGCACCCCATCAGAGAGTTGTAGTATATAGTGATTGGTTGGTTCAGGCCCATGTCCAAACATTGAAATATCTATTGCTTGTAGATGGGGCTGTAGGTCTACGTTTCCATCATGGATCATCTTAATTGCGTTCACAGTCAAAGAAAACATTGTGGCAAGAGAGCAAACTAGTCCTTGCAAAAGTAAATTGTAGTTGGCAACTATTTCTTACTTTCAATGATGTATAAAAAAGCATACTTTGTGAAGTGTAAAATTAATATGTTGTATACCCAACAAAATATACTTAACTAATTCGATAATATTTCAAAAAGCAACAATGTTCTTGAATGTGACCATACAGGTAGTAGTTTAAATAAAAGTGTGTATAGAAGTTACATAGAGTTAAAGTAAATTTAGAATAATACCTGTAAATGTGATTTTGAATAGGTATGTATGTCAAAATAGTGGCCTTTAGAAGTTAGCTTGCTGCACTTGTAAGGAAAACAAAAAGGGAGAGTCTAGTGAGTTAAAAAGTTAGTTCACGCTATTAAGTAATCTAACTAAATTGGATGCACTCTAAATGTTTAGATCTGCATTCTATGCTAAAGGAATAAGAGGAAACAGGCTTTCTAAAAAATGAGTATAAAAGTAGTGCATTAATAGCAAGGGATAAACAAAGAATGAGAATACAATAAGATTAAAGAGAGTTACTTGGTTCATAAATGTTTTAACCTATTATTGGAGAGCACTAATTTTATGTTTTAACATATTGGTTCATAAACAACGAATGAGAATGCAATTGAACATGGCATTTGTTTCTTGGAATTTTGACATATGGGTCAAGTAAAGATATACAAAACAAAAGCAAAAGTCAAGAACCAAGATGCAAAATGATAGCGAGAGAACAATGTATACATATTTTCGAAGCAAAAAATGTGTTACATGGTATTGTAGTAGGTGACATATTGGATCTTTTTATTGCGAGGAGAAGTGCCTTGTTCATAGTATATTGGAGCTTACATTTGTTTAAGGGAGTTACAAAATATCCAACTATCCATAAGTTGGTAAAAGCTGAAGTTATATCATTATATCAACTACTATATCCACATTTATAGTGATAATGTATCTTAGGGGTGGTTCAAGTAATTTTGGAACGCTTCTTTAATGTAGATAGAGCCACCTTGTCCGTAGAACTCATCCGCTTTCATTTCATGAAGGAAAGTACAAAATGAACTCAACTTCTCACAAGTTGAATGGAACTCATGTACTGTTACTTCCATTGACTGAATGTCCAAATCTTGGACACTTTGCATGTTTTGAACAGTGGCCTTCGCTTGTTGTAGCAAGTCCAAGCAACTAACTATAATGTCATTTGCAAAATCTTGTATCTGACTTGTAGAGTTTTGATTTGCATTGATTGACGGTGTCGAATTGGCTGACAACATTGGCCCACTGGAACTACTGGAGATGTCAATAATATCCATTGCTATTTAATTGACGATGTTGAGTTGTATCTTACAACCTATGCTGCAATAATATATGTTTTGTGTCAGTGTTTAACCCTATGCTCCAATAATATATGTGTTTTTTACGTGGTAATTTATCATTTTTTACAATTCTACTTATGAATAATAATTATTGCTAATATTATTTTTAAAAAGACAATTATATTTAATATCAAGCAATAACTATACAAACAACTAAATATCCAATTGATAACTATTTGATACTAATGGATATTATATTGTAAATAAATCATTAACTATAACTTTTCCATACTAAAGAATACCACATTAAATAATAAAAAAAGTAACTTAATTGTAATTGTTCAATATCAATTGATTGTTGATAAATTTAATTGGCCAATACTAATAAATATCACAAAAAAAATATACTAGCACCTATTTTATTTCATTAAATATAAAACACAATATTTTACAATTTAAATTGCACTTCTATAATAAACAGTTACAATTTTAACAACTTCCGTATAATAAACATTATTGATGAAATATAATTAAGGAAATTTGCAATTTTGTTTGGCTGCAAAATTAAACTTTAATTGGCCAATACTAATAAATATCACAAAAAAAATTAACTATATTTTTATAAATGAATTCACACTCCACATAACTAGTTAATAGATTTATAGTTTTAGTTAGAAATATATATTTTTTGTTCTATAGGAAATTAACTATATTACTGCAGGAGGAGTTGAGAAGAAAAGACATAGGTGTGAAGTCAAAAAGTCTTATTTCCTTATATGTTTGTAAGAAAATCCACCCAAAGAAAGAGAACCTAGCTACCATTGATGATGAAAGTTCTTCAAAGAAGAAGAAATTAAAATGTACACTATTGCAAGAAAACTAATAGTTTAATTATCCTTGTTAGAGAAAGCAAGAGAGAAGAGGAAAATGAAAGAGAGAGAGATGGTGAGACAATTTTAATTATAATTTTGAAGGTAAATTTGTTATTTAAATTAAATATATTTATTTATTATTATATATGTTATTTTAAATGTATTTATTAATGTTGACTTTTCTTTATTTATTTATTAAGGCAGGTGTACAAGGTCAATTAGGAAACAAATTGGTATATTTTTGCATACATTTGTGCAATATATAAGGTGAATGGAGAGATGGATATATCACATTTTAATAAAAAGTAAAACTTAGAAACAAATTATATTAAAGTTGATAAAGTTTTTTTTTTTTTAAATATAATGTTATTTGAATTCAAATATCATATATAATAATAAATAAATATATATAATTTAAATAAAAAAATTATTCCAAAAATGAATTTAAATTTTAATAGATTATATAATACATTTTTCTCTAAGAAATCAATTAAAATGTTAAATTTACTATAAATTAATTAAAATAATAGTATATGTAAAAAATATACTTATTATAATTAATTTTATTTAAAAATATATAATAATAAATTTAAGATATATATTATATAATTACAAAGAAAATATATATATATATATATTATTTAACAAATTAAAAATTAATTAGGGTCTATCGTTTTGGGGTGTTGAAGTGTTTATATGCTTTTTTTTTGGAAGGTCAATTCGTACTGAAAGAAATAAAAAAACAATAACTGTAGGCGAAATAGTGAAGGGGAAGTTAGGAATTCGAATAGCCAGCTTTATCCGATATTTAATAATAAAAAAAACTGTTAGTAATGTGATTGTGTGTTTTTGGATATTGGATGAGATTTGGCTAATTGGGGCTAGACTTGTGGAAATCTTCTGTTCATTAAAAAGGAAAGAGAGCATGCAAATAAAAATATTGATGATACTGTAACTTTTTGATATGGGGAGGGTTTTATCCTACACAATTTACCACCTCCTCTGACTGGAAATATCTTTTGTTAGGAATGATTAAGGATAATGATATTTACGATTATTACTGCAGTCTCATTTTTCTCTCTCATTACTGTAGTTTGCAATGGGTATAGTTTTGTATGAAACTGTGTCTACCCACGAGATCAAGAGTGCAGATCAATGCAACGAAAGGGCAAAGCATTGGAGGGAGATGAGTCAAATAGCTGATAAAAGGCCAATGACAATGAGCCCACTGCTGTAGTAATTGCTTATGGTCTGGACAAGAAGGGTGGTGAGAAAAACATTATCATCTTTGATCTTGGTGGTGGCACATTTGATGTCGGTATCTTTACAATTAATAATGGAGTTTTTGAGGTCCTTTGTTGCAGAGATTCTTTTGTTGGATGTGGCTCCTTTGACTCTTGGTATTGAGACTGTTGAAGGAGTGATGACAAAACTTATTCCAAGGAACTTTGTTATTCCTACCAAGAAGTCTCAAGTCTTCACAACCTATCAGGATCAGCAAACAACTGTCTCAATACAGGTATTTTTCCTCCTAATCTATGAATCTCTATGATTTCATCTGAAACCTTTTCCCGTGAAAATTGAAATGCATTTCACTAAACAATAATCCAAAAGAATTGGGCCCTTGGCTTCCTAGAAGTTAAATCAAGCACTCATTTCTCCTGCTTCCACTAAGAGAGGACAAATTTCTAGGAATCATAGGATCTTTGAAGCAGTTAATAGTATGTTCCAGCCAGGGGAGAAATCATATACGAAATTATAACAGGCTGATCCTCTGAGATCATTTTGTTCAAGCTGTGTTTGGGTTTCATTTGTATCCTTCACCATTCAGATTCTTTGAAGAACCTGGTTGACAGGGATTGTGAAACTTTGGAGTTTGGTATTTAGTATTCTGCATAAAGGTTTAATATCTATAAATTATTTGTCAGTTCATGCTTCATTAGTCACTATATTTTATGTAACTTTGCTCTGTGAGCTGAAATGTGAGGTTTGTACACAAGAATTTATAATCAGGGTTCACCCAAGTGGATTAATGAAATTATTTTGAATGTAAAAGCTGGGGCCAAAGGCAGCGGGAAAATTTGAGATGTAAAGGGTGTGGAAAGATAGATGGTGGCGTGTCAGTTTTTGCATTTAATAAATTGTTCTATTTATACATAACTGACATTACAAGTGCTGTATTCATTAGAGATCAAAATGTTTCATCATCACTGTATTTAAAATATAGCCATAATATGATATAATTATCTTATTGTTGTATATATATGTAGTATGTATGATTGTAAATGTATTTTAACAATATAAATTTGAAAATACTAAATATTTAAAGCTTATTTTTTATTTAAGTGTATATAAAATTTCATTTGTTTTAATTATTAGTATAAAACATAATATATGTAAAATATAATAATAAATATCATTTAAAAATTAAAATTAATTAAATAAGAAAACAAAAAGATTGAAAGCAAACCCAAGGTTGCTAATAGTTTATAGAATAATATAATTGTTCTATAAAAAAATTTAAATACAATCTTTTCAAGCAATAAGACAAAGTGTAGATGAATAGGTTTGGGTTAAGTAAATTAAATTTTTACAAAATTTAGCAGTAGCTAAATTTAGTATAAAAAAATTTAAAATAAATGATATATAAATTCAATAAATTGGTTTTGGTCAAACAAATTATTTTTTTTTTTAAATAAAAATTAAATGGTATAGCAATATTTAAAGATTGAATTAAAGTAGTAATAATGTCAAATTTATTCTTAATAAATGAAAACTAAGATTTTGTTTTGCAACACTTCCTAAATAAAAATAAAGTACTTGGCAGTTTGTACCAAGTTCAAACTAAATTCATGCCATGACTAAAAGTGTATTGTATTGTAGTAGTATGTTTAGTTATAATGCTTGCGTTTCAATTAAAAACTAAAATGTTTGAGAAAAAAAAAACATAATGATCAAAGGCCGAATATATGTGTATGTATATGCCATGTACCTCTCTCTCTCCTTATATATATATATATATATATATATATATATATATATCTCATGTCATTTATCTTATTTTATTAAAAGTAAGAAAGGGTTTATATATATATCATTTTTAAAAGTAAGAGAAAAAAATATAAAAAAATAAAATTTAAATAATATGAGAAATGGCTGATAGATATAAAAAAAAATTATAAAATTAAGTTTAAATTTGTAGTATAAAAGTAGTAAAGATAAATAACAAAGTTAGTTAATAAATTATAAAAGTAATTAAAAATGATAATTTTAATTAAATATTATATCATTATAGATTAATATTAATAAAGGTTTTATATATATATTATTTTTAAAAAGTAAGAAAAAATAAATAAAATAAAATTTAAATCTTCACTGTAATTTTAATTTTATCAATATTTTTGTTAAAGAAAATAATATATATAAATTTGCTCATTATTAAGATCTTGACGTTAATTTTCATTTTAAGGTCTTGACCATAATTTTCATTTTAATAAAACCTAAATATGTTCATTATTAAGATTTTGACGTAAATAAGCACCATGCAATGCAATCACAAAACAAGTTGCCATTTGCAATCCATACAACCCATTCAGATTGTGGCATCTAATAATATTTTAAAAACCCTCAATAGGGCCCTTTTCTAATATTTTATATTATCTAATTAAGAAACGTCAAGTTAGGGTACTCCACTATAGGATCCTCTCCCATAACCAATTATTAGAAAAATTTACTACTTGCATATATTTTCTTGTTATCATGAAATCAATATAATATATAAAATATTTAAATGGCAGTGTTATTAGTTTGATTCGTTGTATATATATATATATATATATATATATATAATGTCATTCTCTTGTCAGCCAGGTTGAATACAAGAGAGGTAAAAATATGTCCAAGTACAAGAAAAGAAGTGATGGCTTCAAATAAACTATGCATCTATTTACATGGATCTAAATACGAGTGAAGAAAAGAAGAGTTGTGGAAGGTCAATTAAGGAAAATTTTCGTCTATTTTTTGTATACATTTGTGTAATACATGAAGCCAATTGGTAGGTCATTTAGAAAATGTTATAGGACGTGATATATAGAGAGAGGGAGAGAGTGATAGAGAGAGCTAGGGAAGAGGTAGAGAGATAGATAAAGAGATAGGGAGTGTGTGTGTGAGTGAGAGAGAGAGATATAGAGATAGAAATAAACATAGAGATAGAGATAAAGATAAATATAGAGATATAGAGATATAGTGAGAGATATATATAAAGGGAAAGAGCTCTGAGAGAGAGAGATAAAAGATAGTCTAGTTTTTGACCAAGTGTTTTCTACCAACTATCATTTACTAATAAATAAAGAAAAGTCAACATTAATAAATACATTTAAAATAACATATATAATAATAAATAAATATATTTAATTTAAATAACAAATTTACCTTCAAAATTATAATTAAAATTGTCTCACCATCTCTCTCTTTCATTTTCCTCTTCTCTCTTGCTTTCTCTAACAAGGATAATTAAACTATTAGTTTTTTATATATTAATTTGATTTGTACTATATTAAAATATATTAATTATTAATTATAGTAATTTTATTTTTATATATAATAATTTTATTATATTATATATTTAGATATATTAACTATTTATTATAATAATTTTATATTAAGTATAATTATATTTATTTATATTTTAAAAAAATTAATATTAAATATAATATATAATAGTAAATATAATTATATTATTATTGTGAAAATAAATGTACATTATATTAAATGGCATCTACAAATTCACTATAGGGAAATTCACTATGATGATTAATTCACCGTGATGAGTAGTGAATTGCTGGTGGTGAATTTTCCTTGAGGTGAATTTATGATGGTGGTGAATTTTTCCACAGTGAATTGTTGGTGGTGAATTTTCCTATTGCTGAGAGTTAATTTTCCTAGAACAATATTAAATATAACATATATACATATATTTTATCAATTTATATATTATACAATATAACATATAATATAAATATAAATATAATAAATAATCTATAAATAATAGAAAATAATATATTATTTATTAATTATATAACATATATTATAAATCTAAATATAATATAATTATATTTATGATTTATATAATTTATCTGTGATAAGATTTTATTAATTTACTCTGATTACTTCTTTATATTTATCAAACCAACAGATGCATAACATATGGTTAAAAAACTGTGTTTGATTAGTTCATTTGCAATAGATTATTGGTGGAAACAATCAGATCAATTCAAATAGCATTCCAAAGTTCCTGCATGACTCACGAAACTTCATAACGATATAAATAAATATAAAGTTCATAAAAATTCATTAAATAATTAAACTGTATCAGTTGTGAGGGTGTGTATTCGGATTTACCTTGAATTTTATATGCATTTAATACCTAATGTATAGAACTGCGTTAACGAGGTGAATGTAAAAAGTAGAATAACGACGGTAAAAACCCAACGGAAAGAACGCCAACAAACGGTAGGATGGTTTTTGGCAGGTCATTTAGAAAATCATTGTAATATTATTAATAATTTTTGTTATCTCCAATATGAAATACTAAATAGACTCAATGATATTAAATCTTTCCAAAATTATACTCCAAACAACTTAAAGATGCATACATTAACTATTATCTGTAGTCACTCTTGTCCTTGTACTCAATTTTCCCAACAATCTTAAAAAATTCATGTTTTCATTTTTACATTTAAGAAAGATATTACCGGAATTCTCAAAGAAGGCTCAAATAACTGCTCTACGGAGGGTTTAAATGACCTCCTGGTTCTCTGGAATAAATCTACACCTCCTAAATAGGTATATTTATGCGGGGGGCTGGAAAAGGTGGGGGAGATTTAGATTTACATCGCCATTTTCCTTTTTGCTGGAGAGTTTCATCGTATTGGAGGGTTAAGAGGTTTTTTTACAACACGTCAATGACATTTACTTCGAAGAACAGGGTAGAAGTTACCGCACCTAAAATAAATATAATGTTTCAACGTGTTTGCTTGAAATTTAATCTTCAAATACATTAATTCTGGAAAGAATTTTCCCTTCCCCACGTGCGTTGCCGATGCCTCCCAATTTGCATGCATATGTGATGTGGCAAATATCGGAGAAAGGGTGGGGAAATAAGGCATTCGAATGCCCTACTGCTCATCATTTCTGGGCATTTTTTTGGCTGTTTATGCCCGTACTTTGTCCTCAATACAAGCCAGAGCGAGTTTGCTTGGACAATTCGTACTTACTGAGGTTGTGCGGTGAAACGTTGCTAGCAGGCACAACGCGGACAACAAGCTTCAGATTATGCAAATCTAGTGGAACAGCATGTGGGAACAAAAAATGCATTGCCTCCTCACATGCCCAGGTCCTGGATTCGCTTGGATAGATTAACACATTTCTCACATTCATAAGGAGTTTCCTATAGTCTAAAGCACTCAAATTTGAAGTGTTGTTGCCCTCTTTTATGAAGTCGATTACTTAGTTCTTTCCCTCCCCTACATGATAGAATAATTTCACCTGTCCTATTGAAACCTTTATGGCCTAAAGAATGCTAGAAATAACATATTAGGAATAGCTTTGAAATATGTTTCAACCTTTGCTGTTGACTGATTGAACAAAGGTTTTGGGTACACAGGTAAAGTGTTTATTTTGCATTGTGATTTCTGATCAGTGATGTCTACTGTCGTCTTTACATTGGCATTTACAACTGGAGTTATTTTTTTTCTTTTTATGTTCTGCCTACTCTAGCATACCTGTTCACATGACCCTTGTAGTTCTATAGCTTCTTTTTATGGCGAAGAAGTTATTTCTATTATTCAGAATGTCTATGAGAGATGTATTATTTCTTTTTATGGCAGAGGATTTGGTGCAATTTCTGAGAGAGCCCATATGCCCAGCGCCCACAAAATCAAGCCTTGCCATCATATACCCGTTTTGGTGTTAAAGCACAAATAACTATTTAAAAGATTCTGGTCAGCCATGGATAAATCAATTTTTTAAGAATGAGAAATCTAGTCGCGAGTCTGAAAGTGGCGGTGAAAGCAGCAAAAAAAGGCCAAAACAAACAATCATGGAACGCATTCAATAAACAAACTGTAAAATAAAGTACCAAATCGAATGAGTTGTTGGTGGGAAGTAGAGAAATTACCGTGCCCTGCTCAGGTTGCTTTTCTTGGTATGCGCTCTGACCTCTGCTCAGATTCTTTACAATGCTTTTCCTGGTATGTGCTCTGACCTTTGCTCAGATTTGGTAATAGTTTCAATAAAAGCCGTGTTCATTCTTTTTGTAGGTGAATGCAGTGGTGGATTAGCAAATATTTTAGGATGCAGCTGAGACTCGCTAGATATTTGCCAGCATTAATAAATGCAGAGGATAGAATTTGATGGCATTTCAGATTGCGATCAGTTTTTAACCAGGTGGAGGTTGATATTTAGCCACTTGACGCGATTTCACATCTGGCATCCTTTCGTATTCAACATTTACTTCAAATACGATGCAACCATTAAATTCATTCTATTGCCATTTATGGCATTGGCAAGTGCGTTCGAGCATGTCGGATCAATCACGAAGATTACCAGCGTTGGCAAGTGGGTTCCACCATGTCACATAAACGGTGAAGATTACCGGCAATCCCCCAAAAGTCTGACGGGAAACCGTGGCAGTTCAACGGCGTGAGACATGTTTCAGGCTAAAAGCCCATCCATAATATAGCCTATCGGCTAAATATAGCCTATCGGCTAAAAAATGGAACAAGTATAACTTCTAAACAAACAGAAATTCCTAAAATATTTAAGGCTTCTGGAACTTGATGACTTCAATATTCAACAGGATTTGAACATGAAAACAATTTGTCCAGCAAAAGAAGCTGACAAAGGCAATTTCTTGCGCTGAACTGAATCCATTTTAAGTAGTTGACAATTTATCGAGACAAATTGCTGAGGAAGAGTGAAAAGAGAAAACTTTAGCAGGATTGAGCAACTACAAGGCCGCTAAGTACAGGGGAAAGTGGGAAAAATTCCATTAATTTATCATCATGGCCTGGAAAGACTAAAACAGTCAATGAAACGAACGAAAAAGTTACCAAGAAAGAAATAAATACAAATAAAAAATTAGCAGCAAATATGTCAAGGAAAGAATCTACAGATTAGCTTTTGTCTCCATGAGTTACAGATAAAAGCTTGAAAGGAATTTCTTGTACTTTCTTACCTCTTTACTACTCTTGAGCCTCTGTCTCTGCTTCTTCAAATTGCATCTTCTTTTACGTGCTCTGCAGTGAGGCATCTTATATAATACAAAACTTTAACGACGTCTGCAAATCGAAGTTCTTACATTGTAGATTGATAACGTCAGCGAATTAGGACAATCGACTCCCATGCGCGGGTGGAAGACCCAGTGAATATCCAAAAATTTGAGATGCTTTATGTAAAGTTTTATGCCCATTCTTGTTCCCTGGATTCCCACCGAACGATTTGCAGTGCCGGTTGGAGATCATGTTTTATTCCGGCGCCTTGGCTTACGGCATCTTCCACTTACGTTCCATCACCTTTGAAATTTTGATATATTTGGTGACTTTATGTTTCCTTTTTGTCTTTTGCTTACAGAGTCCATTCACTCTATATTTGTCGTTTGTCGTCAATCCGTCTAAGGATTTGGAATGGTTTTGTCGCTTGTTTTTGTTGCATTTGCGCACTTACGTTAAGGTTACATATAGCTTCAAATTTTCAAACTTTTTTGTTTGTATATAATCACTGTTGGGTTAACTGAAGCCCAAATTAGCAAGTTGCCTTCATATTTCGAAATGCTTCCTCTTTTTTATAATTACTTCTATTGACATGTGTGGCCAATTTAGAAGTTGTCTTTTTCGAATGAATTTTTCTTTTAATTCGTTGAAGGTTGATTTATATATTGATACTACTAGCTTAATGTAATTATTCATAACTTTGTGATTAATAAGAGATGTTCCCTGAGTGTGGACGTAGCCATCAAATTGATAGTGAACCACGATAAATCTAGTGTTCTAGTTTTGTGATTGTTTTAATCTTTTATTTCTACAATTTCTTTTTCACTTTTATTCTGCAATTATATTCAACAATTGGTATCAGAGCAGGTTGGAGAAATTTGGTGTAGGAAATTGTGAAGAACTTCTGCAACCATGGAAGATGCAGACAAGTAGAAAATCAAGAAGTTTGCAGGACAAAATTTCAGCCTTTGGAAAGTGCAGATGGAATCTCTTCTTATCAAGCAAGATCTTTCGAATGCATTGGCTGGCAAAGCCAAAGGGAAAGGATCTCTATTAGATGAAGAATGGGATAAGCTAGACAAAAAAGCAAGACTTACAATCTTCCTGTCGATCTCTAGCAATGTTTTATTTAATGTCTCTATAGAGAAGACTACATAAGAGTTGTGGGATAAATTGTCTTCAATGTATGAAATGGCATCTGCTTCCAATAAGGTATTTATTATGAAGAAATTGTATAATTTAAAAATGAGAGGAGCAAGGGTTATGTCAAATCATTTGAATGAATTTAATACATCTGTTACCCAGCTAATTTTTGTAGGCATTAATTTGGATGATGAGATCAAGGCTATTTTATTACTGTGTTCTTTACCAAATAGCTGGGAAGGTGTTGTGATGGCAATGAGCACTTCGATGGCTGCCAAAAGCAAGCTGAAATTTGATAATATTGCAACCACTTTATTGAGTGAAGATATGCGAAGAAAAAATTAGGAACCCTCATTTGGTGAGGCATTAATGGCTATAAGTATTGGGAATAGAGGTAAAAGTAAAGAAAAAATCAAATATAATAATCGAAGGAGATCAAAATCTAGATCACGGTCAAGAGGAAAAACGGGTGCCTATTGGTTTTGTGGCAAGCCAGGCCACACAAAGAAAAATTGTTGAAATTATAAGAAGGCACAGGACAAAGTCTGTAACAATGAAGCAAACATTGCAGCCAAAAAAGATGATGGAGTTTTAATCTTAGTTGTTGGAGACATAACTGCAGATTCTTGGGTACTTGATTCTGGAGCTTCTTTCCATGCTACTTCGTGCAGGAAAATTTTTACAAATTTCCAAGAAGGTGTATTTAGTAAGGTTTTTCTTGGTGACAATAAGGAGTGTGAAATTGTTGGTAAGGGTGATATAGTTTTAAATTTAAAAAAGGGCAGTCAATGGATTTTAAAGGATGTTAGATATGTTCCTTTGTTGAAGAGAAATTTAATTTCTGTGAGTCAATTAATTGCTTTTAAGTGTGATATTAAATTTTCTTTAAAAAATTTCAAGTAACAAAAGGGGTTTTAGTGATTGCTAGAGGCAAGACGTTGGGTAATCTTTATATTTTAAAATTCCATGGTGAAGTGGGAGCTACCATGACAGTCATGGACAGCAACTCAGAAATTTGGCACAAGAGGCTCAGTCACATGAGCAAGAAAGGGCTTGAAGTAATGCTTCAACGATATCAGCTCGCTGGCTTGCAATCGGTGGATTTGCAATTTTGTAAACATTGTCTTTATGGAAAACAAAGTCGGGTTAGCTTCTTGAAGACAGGCCATGATCAGAAAACTACTCCTTTAGCACTTGTGCATTCAGACATTTTTGGACCCACGAAGGTAACTTCATTTGGTGGTGCAAATTATTTTGTCACTTTCTTGGATGATTGCACTAGAAAATTTTGGATTTACATGCTCAATAAAAAATCAGAAGTTTTTTCGAAGTTTAAAATTTTCAAGGCTTTTGTTGAAAATCAGATAGGGCATAAGATTAAATGTCTAAAAACTGACAATGGAGGAGAGTTTTGTTCTTCGGAGTTTGATAATTTCTATGCAGACAATGGCATTCGTAGAATAAAGGTAGTTTCATTCACCCCTCAGGAAAACGAAGTAGCTGAGCGGTTGAATCGAACAATTTTAGAGAGAGCTTGTTGTATGCTCTCCAATGCCAAATTGGGAAAATAGTTTTGGGCAGAGGCATGCAACACTGTAGTATATTTGATCAACTATTCCCCATCATCTCGTTTAGATTTTGACATTCCAAAGGAGAGATGGCTTGGGAAAATAATTTCATATCATCATTTGTGGGTGTTTGGATATGAAGCGTTCATGCATATTCCAAAAGAACAACGAACAAAGCTTGATTTCAAATCGAAGCAATGCATTTTTCTAGGCTATGGAGAAGATCAATTTGGTTTTAGGCTATGGGATCCCATTGCCAGAAAGATTGTGTGTAGTTGGGATGTTGTCTTCAATGAGAAAAAATTCCCAGGTTTGCAGCCTCTAGACAAATTTTCTGATGAATATTTTGATGTTGATATTTTTGACAACGGTCGTGTGAAGCAAACTTTAGTTGCTTTCTCCTAGCCTTTAATCATTTCTTCAAATACTAGCACTCCTATTTATACTACTGTTCAATCTCCTTGTTCTGCACAATTGTTTGATTTTAATGCTTTGCAACCTTCATCAATTCAAATGCACCCTACTCCCATTGGTGCATAGTCAGCCCATCAAGCAACGCAGTCTTCCTTAGATTATATGTTGTCATCTTTGTTTGATCTACAGCCTCCCTTAACTCATTCGCACCCCTCTATTGATCAGGCGCTTTCTTCTATAGTTCATATGCCTTTCTCTTGTGAGGGCCAGCCTACCCCAGGCTGTTCGTAGCCAACCCAATTGCCAACGTTGCCTTTCTCAATTGATGCACAGCCTTTACCAACTTCGCACCCTTCACATGGGAGAACTACCTGTAGTAAGTAATTCACAATTTTTTCAAAAGCAAACGCTGCCTCCTTTGCTTAATTCGCAGCCTCTTCTAAATTCTACGCTACCCCCTTTAGATAGTTCGCACCAATTCACAAACTCTGCACAACCCTTCCATTATCTAACTCATACACCTTCTATAGTCCATTCAATCCCCCTCAACTATGCTATGCAGCCTTCATATACCCATACGCTACCTCCTTTAATAAATTCACAGTCTTTAATAAGTTATGTGCCACCCCCCATAATGCCTGCATTGTCTTCAACTTCTTCGTCGCAGTCTTCTTTAAACCAGATGCAGCCTTTAATGACTGGTTCGTTGCCATTGGGAACCATTGAAAGGCAAAAAATTCCATGCAATATACAGGGACAAATTTTAGGAGGAAAGGAACAGGGGAGTATGGAAAAATAGGGCAATGGTGCTCATCTATAGAGTAATTAGGAAAATGTAGAGCAACAGAGTATTGTGCAATCAGAAAGTGGTCCTCAATTGTGGAAATCATCTCGCAAGAGGAAACTGCCACAAAAAAATGATGATTTTGAGTTATTTTCTGCTGATAACCATGATTATGAATTGTTTCTTTGTGGTGAGGCAGAGTCGGCGACATTCAAACAAGCTTGCAAAGATGCAAATTCGATCAAATGGATGGAGGCAATGAATGAAGAAATGGAGTCTTTGCAAACAAACGACACTTGGGATTTGGTTCCTCTTCCGCCAAATCGGAAACCTCTGAAGAATAAATGGATGTATCGTGTGAAAGAGGAAGAGGGTGGCCATCACCGTTACAGGGCCAGACTAGTTGTCAAGGGTTTTTGCTCAAGAAAAAGGCATTGATTTCAATGAAATATTTTCACCAATTGTGCAAATGACCACTATTCGAGCAGTGTTAGGCTTGGCAGCCATTTGGGATCTCAAACTTGAACAATTAGATTTCAAAGCT